>CAXARO010001409.1:0-160329 GCA_963971305.1 Arcuatula senhousia
GATGTATTCAAAAGTAATGTCGCGGAAACGAAGCCGGTTATGGACGTTTCATCCAAAGACGATTCATATGATGCCTTGGAGACAACGACAACTGCTTATCAAGTCGAGAGGATGTTACAGAAATCCAAAGCTAGAAACTTTTACAAAAAATGAAGAACACACTATGAACACTGAACATTACCACGCAATGCTCGACCTGTACAAATAAACGTTTACTTAATTGCCATAAACAAACATTTAATGATATCAATTTTATTGTAAATTATATAAATAAATGTATATAATTATGATCACACACTTGAATGAAATTATTTACAGGCATATTTTATAATAAAAATGAATGTTATTATATGATAATGTATAAATGAATTAATGAATGACACGTATCCAATTATGATTTTAATTATCGAATAATTGTAATGTCTGATTTTTCATTGTTTTGTAAAACATTCATTATGTGTTCATTGAATCTTATATGGATGGTTATAATCTAGGGAAACGTTATAATAGTTTTTTTTCTTCTCTGAAATATGTTTGTAAACAAGTTCAAAGTTTAAACATCTGTTCGATTGTAAAGTATTGTAAAAAAACATTCTGTACTAAAATCACTATAATTAGATACATATTGTGATTGATGCTACTCTGGTAGTTAACTCCTTAGACATAGCATTTTGTTAGAACTTTATGTTTAATTTATGATCATGATCTGCCTACATACATGTATATATATACTATATTCATGACTTTTATTTCTATAATAAAATTTTAAAAAGTCTATGTATATGTGTGCTTCTTTTTCAATATCTACACAATAAACATGATAAATGCATTTATAGAAAAGAAATGATCGATTGATTGTTGTTTGTTTAATGTCCTTCCGGTGATATGAAAAAAGAAATCATAATGTCTGTTTATTCTTTATCGGCAATATTATAAATATAATATGCTCTTGAACTAGATGAAATATATATAATGGGTTTGTTTCACTATACAATACGCAAAAACTGTTTCTTCTCCTCGTGTGACCGCAAAATATATGATATATCTTTAAAGCGAGGGAGTTGAGGGGTTGGTTCCTGCCATTGAAGCCGAGGAATTCCTTAAACCAGCACGACAAAAGCGGCTCATTAAAGCTAAAACATTCAGTGACTGCCAAACGAACAATATTATTGACAAACAAGTCAGAAACAACACAAAGTGTTTTGTAGTGCCACCGAGCAAAACACAGCAATACTCGAACTCATTCTTTGTCAGAACAATTATCGAGTGGAACCAGTTGAAGGAAACAACCGTTAATTCCACAAGCGTAGAGAGCTTTAAATCAGCTCTCACCGGCGACCGCTAATCCGGCGCGCTCTCTCTCCCCGTCGAGTAAAAACCAGAAGTGGTATCTTCGACGTACCAGTACAGACAGATGCCTATATCGTTTGGGTTCCTCGTCCATATGCAACGAATTTGTTTCAATATACAATAAGCGAAACTATCTCTTCTCCGCATATGATAGTAAAATATATGCACGCGGGAGAAACTGATAGAATTATTTTGTTGGCAAATGACTTGTTAAGCTTAGAATTTTTGGAAAACGCATTAATTCGGCTCTAAAAAATGCATTTTACACATCAAAATGGTAACATATGAAAATAAAACTATATGCAAGCTTTGGGTAATAAGTTCTCAAAAGTAACTGATCAAACAGCGAAAATCTGGGTCCATTGGTTACACAGTGAAACCAGGACAAAGGTTGCCCAGACACACACCTAAAGGTAAGTTTATAGATATTTATCATTTTTGAAGTGGCCTAAGGTATATTCTATATATTATAATGATTATTGTGACGGTTTCTGATTGCTTTCAAGCAAATTATACATATTTTATATTATCTATTGAACAATAAAACAACATAAGCATTATAAGTTTGAGAAACGCCGTATTAAGCGCATAGGATATGGAAAACGGATAGTCAGATGCTAGTCCACATCCATAAGATTTATAGGTTTAAGAGATGTCAAAATCAATGATTCATATAAAGGTCCACCGCCGCACCACGACGGAGGGACTTACACAGGCAAAATGTGGACTGCGTTTAACGTGCGTCTGACGTATGTTAAAAGCATGTCATCTGATGCATATTAAATTGGCGTTTTTAACCGCGTACGTTTGACGCACGTTAAAAATTTATTTTGGCAATATTTTTATTTCATAAAAAAACTCACTAAATAAATAACTCACTAATTTCATACATTTTAGGAAACTATATGTCTGACGTATGGTAAATGTATGTTTGACGCACGTTTAAAAAATGTACGTCTGACGTATGTTTTGAAAATTATTTGACGTACTTTTACTGTATGGCGGTTAGAAACATATGTTTAACGTAGGTTTATGCGCTACGTCAGACGCACGTTTTTACAACCGTATTTCAGACGTATGTCTAAATTTTGCCTGTGTAGTAAGTCATCTTTTTTAGACACATCTCCTTTGAAACTGCTCAACGGATTTTGCTGAAAATTTGTAGGATTGTTTGTAATCATATGTGGTTGATAACTCTGCTTCTTCTGCCTTTGTATTGCCTTTTCGTCGTTTCGAAGATTATGTAATGCTGGCTGCTGCGCATACATCATTATTCTAAATATTGAAAGTTATAGGGGGTTTCTAATACATTCTTATAAAAAGAATAAAATTTGAGAAAGCTATCAAAATTATAAAAATTGTTTAAAACTATTTACAGGTGAGTCAGGCGGTTCAAATGGACACTAACTTGGCTTCGAAGCCTTCAATAGTGTCTAGTTCTACAATGTCTTATGGAAGTGCATTCCTATCACGAACTGTTCCGGGGAAGACATTCATTTTCCTGTTATCTGTTCAGCTGTTTTCTATTTGGAATGCTCTGTTGTAACATGTTCTTAATGTTCTAAGATGTGGTGTTAGCCTTTTTTGAGTTTTTGTATGACTACAAGCCCTCGATCAATTTTATACATTATGCGGAGAATGAGTCCTTTCTACGGTCTTGTAGGGTTTACCACTTTAAGTTATACGGTATATGCGTACTGCGTACACTGGATCTAGCTCTGTAACTGTTGGTGTATAGACTTAATTTGATTTATATTGCACTGTTCATATATGGGTTAAAACAGTATTCAACTAGGTGTCTGACAAGTGAAATCTATGCTTTTTGATATCAATTTATGATATCAGATTTTTGCATAGGAAGCTGATGGTTCTGTTACCTTAGTTACAGGTGTTGTTTATGTGCTCATACTATTGTAGTTTATAATTTAATTAATTTTCCTTTTATTGATGATAATTAGGCCTGTGTATTTATTTGGGTGGGACTGCATGCACCAGTTTTCATTCCACTGGTCTACTTGGTTTCATTTCTCTTGTAATGCTTCCGCATATTGAGCATTTGATATTGGCAGGTTTGCAATGTATCATCAGCGAAAAGCGTATAGTGGAGCTAAGGCGAGACTGTAGGTCGTTGATATAATAAATGAAGAGTATAAGTCCTAGTGCTGAACCTTGGGGGACCCCAGAGTCTACATTGACTGGATCGGATGAAACTCCATTTACTATTGTAACTACAAACTGTTTACTTTCTGGTAGTCAGCTTTTGGTCCATGTTTTGGTTTTGTTTACATTGTCATAATGATTGAGTTAATGTATGAGAATGCAATTGTTAACTTTATCAAATGCCTTTGCTAAGTCCATAATGAGTATGTTCGGTTGTGTCTCACTGTAGATTTATCATATGTGACTTTGTCGTCAACCAGTTCTATCAGTTGGGTCTCTACCAGGCACTTACTTGTCTAAAAGAGGGAAGAAGAGGTTGTTGGATCCTCCATGATTCATGATGTTGCCGGCTATGATGTGTGCTAGAATCTTACAGAATATCGATGTTAGGGGTATGGGTGTATAATGTTTTGCTCTTATTTTAGCCCCTTTCGTGTAGGCTGGTGACACGTTGGCTGTGTGCCAGTCAGCTGGTACTTTGTTGGCATCCATTAACAGATGTACATACATATATGGAGGATTGGTGCAATTTCTTCTGCCAACTCTTTGAGAATTCTCAATATGGAATCTCGTCCCTGGGCTTTATATGGAAAAAGCTGTTTAAGTAATTTAGTTATTCTATTATGTGTCATGTGATGGTAAATTGTTTAATCATCGGATGGTTCTTATCTGTCAACATTCTGATGAAGTAGGGTCAGTTGTTAATGAAATTGACATGTAATAATGCTAAATGCAACTGCATCATAACTTCATGTAGTACCATTTATTAATAGTGTCCCATAACAGACAAGAAAAAAAGTTTAGGTGGTTCGGGGGTTTAAGCAAAATCCATTAGATTTTTTTTATTTTGCATAATTCAAGTTTTAGAAGTCCACATAAAAAAAATCCAAAAAAATGGGGGTCACGGACCTTTCTACAGATTTATGATCTTGCAAAATGGAAAATTTGTGGACCGCTTTGAGACGACTTAACTGTTGTGAAAAGCGGTATATACGAACCTCAAATTATTAATTATAACTAAAATTGGTGACCTACAGTATTGTTTTTCAATAGATTATAAAGGGAAAAGAGTTATCTAACGTCATTGTGAGCTGGAAACCCATCAGATTTTAGTTATATCTGATGGGTTTCCAGCCACAAATGGCAAGCAATTCATACTTTCTTCTGAAAAGCATGAACAAAACTTCGGGTTCTAGACATTTAAGAAAACTATTTTTTTCCTAAACATTTCTATATATAAATTTGTCACACATTCTCCTGCCAATTATTTCCCCTGAAATTAGAACTTTTCAGAAAAAGCTTTTTCAATATTTATGTTATATTTATTTCATTTATAAAATAGAATTAAGAATAGAAACAAATTTTGCATCTTTTGTGTTATTTTATGCCACTTTAATTGAAATGCTGACTGATAATTTGCAAGATGCCCCGAAAATTTGCTCAGTTTTATATTCCCGAACCACAATAACATCGACCAAATCACCAAAAATCTCTAGGGTCATTTGACTGCGACTGCTGGAGCATACAAATTTATTGCTCTTCATCTGTACTGATGCTAATGCAACTTAATTAAGCAACAATTGTGGACGCCGAAGCCACCGGAATCCCATTACCTTATACTCATCTTTCGCGACATACGTCGAGGCGGGAAAAAAGTAAACTATTTTGATACACAGCTTTCCCCAATTCTTCACGGCTAATTCCGAACATTTTCCAGCAGATTTCTGCTTATACCGTCATTATTTATAACTTTTCAACAATGTAAATAAACAAACAGCCTGATTGTAATTATTTGTAAATTTTTATGATATTAATACATAAATTTGACACTTGGGGACTTTGGATCTATTTCTTTTTCAAATACTTTGACACATAGTTCAGAATTTTCTCGAAAAACTCCACTTTTGTCCGCTTTTCAAGAAAACTACACTAAACAATGTATAAAAGGGACAACACTGGACAAATCTTATAACCGTTCTCCTTAGAATAGGCATACTTTGTATTGAAATAAATGAGCCGCTAGTAGTTAAAAATAAAGAAATTTCCTTGTCATGACTGAAGCGGTTGTTTTGTCCGGTTTCCAACAATAAGAGGGCTTAATTCCGGGGTGACCGGAAAAATTATTCTATCAGTTTCTGACCCGTGATATGATGTTACTAAAGCAAGGAAGCTTTGGTTTGTGGTTCATACTGTTTTAGAAAAAGTACCAAAATAGAGCAAATTGGGTGCAGACAAGATGCAAAGTACCAAAGTGTTAAATCTTAATTTAGCAGCATTTGAATCAATTAATTTGAAAGCAAAAAAAAAAAAAAAATTTCCCAAATAATTCGAAAGAGACGTATTCTGCCCATAAAAAGTTTCAACAAGGAAGCCAAAAGATAAAATCTTCTGTGAAACCATTGAATAGAATTTTAAAAACTTGATCAAAGTATCAATCAGGGTATCCTTTAGAAATTGTGTTAATAATTTGATTTATCAACAAATAGAACGTTACATAATTATGGTAAAATCATGAATTAAAACTTTTTAAGATGCCAATTTTCAATTCAGTGTGTCGAATCGGGTAAAGGAATACCTATGACAAACGATCAACAGATAGAAATCCGATATGATACTTGTATATGAGCACATGATGTCTTCTGTTAACTTGACCAAGGGGCAACATAACATTCATCTGATATATGAAAAATCAAACAACTATTTTTAATCCGATACAATGCTTCAAAAACAAGGGTTTGCACTAAGTCGTGCTAGGCACCCACTTGACCATTCAGAAAACAGGACGTAGATGACCGCCTGACCTGGAAAGTAGAGGCACCGTACAACTCATCATGCTAAAGCTGTTTACCAACTTAGAAATTAATCCCTTCATTAGAAGCCGAGAAATATTTGTTACGAAATTTTTTCCATTTAATGTTGACCCTATAAATAGTCTAGGTCGGCTCGGAAAACAGGAAGTAGATGACCGACTGACCTGAAAAGGGGAGGCAAAGTACAACTCTTCATGCTAAAGCTGTTTACCAAATACATGTAATAGATTAATCCCTTCATTAGCAGCCAAAAATCTGTTACGAAAATTTTTCCGTTTTTGACCCTTAAAATAGTCTAAGTTGGTTCGGAAAACAGGAAGTATATGACCGACTGACCTGAACAGGGGAGGCACGGTACAACTTATCATGCTTAAGCTGTGTACTGAATTAAAAAATCATTCCCTTAATTGAAGCTGAAAAAATGCTACGAGATATCATGGTGTTTTGTTTAGATATACCGATGTAATTCGACATGTTTATTTTATAAAATGCATTTTACAAACTTCACAATGTAAGGCTTGAACAAAAAGAAGTAAAGCTAAATAAACTGATGGGACGGTTGTAAATGTGGATTGTAATGTTAAACAACGAAACGTGATGTTAAGATATCGTGATTTTGAGCCAAGAAAGAGTAATGTTGAGTTCAGATATAAAGATGTTATGCCAAATTTTCATGATGATATGCTCGTTAATAAAGCGCCTTTTAAAAATAACAAAATGTAAATCTTAATTAGAAAGAAGTAAAGCTTAACAAACTTTTGGCATGACAGAATAGGAGGTTGAAAAGCGTGGTGTTGTGTCAAGACAGCAAGAAGTTAGTTTTCATTTCAAAGATTTTTACTTAACTTTATTTATGGTCAATTATTAATCAAAAGTTTTATTTCAACTTAGTAATTAGCAATAAGAAGAAATTATTTATTTGTTTACGCATTTCATTTTTATTTGCATTTTTAATTTATTTTCAGTTTGTTTGAAGAAATATTATTCGAAAGTTTTATTAGAAATTAAGCAATCAATCAATCAATCATCACTTTATTTCCTCTTAAAGAGATTAAATGATATAGAGTAATGTCAAACATTTACAAAATAAACATATTTACAATGTACTAAACATGCATAGAAAATGAGCAGATAAATGAGTAAATAAATAAGTCATAATCATATAGAAAAACAGATAATAGGTAACAAAAGTTTATTAAGTAATAAATATGAACATGACAATCGCTGCATAAGCCTCTCCTCAACAATACGTTGTAATGGCTTAATGACTGTACGATGTGCACGTGACACAGTCTTCTAAAGTTGTACTCATCGAGATCACTGTCCGGTATTGGTTTTCCTAGTAGCACTAAGTACAGTTGCGTTTCATCGTATTCGTACAGTTTAACGAAGAGATCAAGTGGAAAGTTTTCAATAATTAAATCCCAAAACAGATTTCGAAACGCAAGTGTCGATAGACAGTTACAACATATATGTTCGTAAAAGTCCTGGAATGGTCGTTTACAAAGTTCACAAGTACCTATTATACTGTTGGGTGGCTCAGTTAGTAGTTTAGTTACAAAGTAATAGTTCTTAAGGTCATAACGGGTTTTTGCCAATTTCCAAAACGGTGCAATTTCAGTTTTGTTGACTATTTGAGCAAATCTGCGGAAGTCACTATCTGAGCTGGTGCGTTTTTTCCAGTTACTGTCTTGAATAGTATGAATTGATTGCATAACAATAGATTTCCATTCGTGTTTAGATGGAAAGTGTCCAGATAACAAATATTCTTTTAAAAAGTCATGTAAATCATATAAAAGTAGGAGTTCAAATACATCGGGGACAAATCCAAAATGTTTACGGTTGATGTCAGTCAAAAAGGAAAATAAACGGACCAAAAATACCTGTTTTGATCTATGAGAGTCGTTTAATGATACCAGTTTCTGTAAGAATATAAGTTTTCTCTTTTCAATTTCCACTGTGATTGGATATAGTCCTAACAGTGATTGACACATGTCTGATCTTGTTCTGGTTTTTAGATCGAGTATCTGTTTCGTTACGAGATGTTGGAATCTGTTAAGTGCATTGAAATCAGCAGATTTTAGGTTAGTCCAAACTTCACAGCCATATAATACGGACGGTAAAACAACTGTATTGTATAACTTGGATAGAACAATTGGATTTGTAGATTTACTTTTTAAGTTTATTTAGAGCAAAATAAGAGTTCTGTCCCTTCCGACACGCACTAACAGTACGGTCATACGATTTAAAAGATCGGTTCATCAGCACCCCAAGGTGAGAATACTCTTCTTGGATCGGAATAAGATCTCCATTTACAGACCATGGATAAACTAACTGAGGTTCACGGGAGTTTTTTGTAAATTGTACTACTGCTGATTTTTTCGCATTAAACCGAAAACGCCATTGGCACGCATATTTTGAACACACGTTTAGCATATCTTGTAGCCCGGAGGGAGAGAGGCTAATGCAGCAAACGTCATCTGCTAAGGCAGGACAACAACTGACAGTGTTAATGACACCAACATTATTATCAAAATTTTCTAATTCATTCAACATCTGATCTATAAATACTAAATATAAAAGACCAGACAAAACTCCCCCTTGTCGTACCCCTTGTGAAACACGAAAAAAGAGGACAATGATTGGTTGGCTACTACAGCACTATAAGTATTACAATGTAAATCATTTACAATACACCACAGTTTTCCTTTAAGGCCTAATTTAAAAAGCTTGTACATAAGACCTGTTCTCCATACGGAGTCAAAGGTTTGTTTGCTATCGAGAAAGGCAACATACACTTTACTAGACATTTCAATTTTGTGATAAATTGTTTCATGCAGGTTAAACGAAGCAGTTGAGCAGCTGAGGTGTTTTTGAAATCCTTGTTGCTGGGGGTTTATAAACTTTTCTTTAAATGCAAATGTTGTGATACGTGCTTTTAGTAAGCCCTCAAACAATTTAAGTATTGCTGACAGTAAACTGACGGGTCTATAACTCTCGGGTGCGGTTTTACTTTTCGTGCCACCTTTGTAAATAGGAACTATTAGTCCAAGTTTCCATCTCTCAGGAATTCAACCGATTTTGATTATGGCATTGAATAAATTACAGATAGTTTTTATTAGATCTATACCACCATACTTCAGGTGTTCGTTTTTGATTCGGTCATGGCCTGGAGCTTTTTTAAGTTTAAGGCTAGAAATTAAGCTCGCAACTTCGACTTCAGTAATAACACCACCTGGTAAACTCTCGTTAGCTTGACTACAAGTTCGTAAAATGTCCGAATATTTAGATTCAATATCGCATTTTATGTCGGCATCAAACGTATCGTAATCACTTTCTTTGTAAACGTTTTCATAATAAGATGCAAATGCACTCGTAACAGTTTCTGGTGTATTACACATTTGGTCTTTATAAATTATTTCTGGATAAACTTTGGTTTTATTTCTAGTAAAACGTTTTACTGACATCCAGAACACTCGAATGTCACATTCGGCGGCGTTATTTAGATCGGCATAACACTTCTGTTCGTATTCCTCACACGCAGCTAATTGAATGCGTCTAAACTCGTATTTGGCATGTTTATATTCCCTATAGCTGTCATATTGCATACCACGTGGTTTACCATCCGAAATCCAGATACCTCGAAGAGTTCGTTCTTTTTTATGAGCTTCTTTCACCTCTGCAGTCCAGTACGGTTTGGTATGTGGGTTAAAAGCGTTTTTCGGTATTGCGGAATTCGCGGCATCTTGTAAGTTTAAAACAAGGGAGTCGTATGCACTGTCAATATCGATTTTACGGCTTTCAATGTCCGATGAAAGAATCCTAAGTGGTTCATCTAACAAACGTTGATAAAGTTCGATTTGATTGCTTGTGATTTTGTGCCACGAAGGCAAGCGATCGCAACGTGGTAGTAAGACGTGAGGGCTGTTGTCTAACTCAATTGTAACGACAAGAGGTAAATGATCAGACGTAGAACTAATAGTCCCTTCATCAAGAATTTCATAACACCTCAACTGACCAAGAACAATTTCATCAAGTAAAACATAATCTAACATTGACTGTTTAACTATAAACGTATAATTGGGACCTTTATACTTAATTCTATCACCAGCATACATTAAGTCATGCCTTTTTACTAAATTTTACAAGTTCTTGCCCTTTTCGTATGTTAGACATAAACTTATCTTTTTCTAACAAACTACCATTGAGGTCACCACCTATAATAACATGACCGTAGTTTCTATAATAAGCATATAAAGAATCTAAAGCATCTAATACAGACAAGTAATCATTTATGTTCTCATTAGAAGGCATATATACACCAAATATATACAATGATCCTATAGAAAGGTTTTTTAATTCAATGCCAACAATTCTGTCCGAATTAGTTTCATAAATCTCTTGTACATAAAATTGTAAAGACTCTTTATACAGAATGGCTATACCCCCTTTGCCATGGTAAGCTTTATACCCAGGCGGTAAAGGATCTGCCTTTGCAACACAATGGTAACCTTTCTCTAGGCTATTCATGAAATCAAGCGAGGTATCTTTCAGTTTATGTTCTGACAATATACAAACGTCACATTTTGTTAACCTAATAAGGTTACTAAGACAAAGGGTGGATGACATTATAACCCGAACATTCCACGCTACAATGCTAAGGCTACTACACATCATTATAAAACAATAAGTTAATACAATGAGGAAAAAAGTTTTCATTAGGGTTTTCATTGTCATGATTGGTTGTTGTAGGAGGTGCGATCATCTTGTTCACGTTGTTCATATGAGTTCTCAGAAATGCGATGTTGCCACTCTCGTTCACTTAACCATTCGCGACAAGACACGCCGGCAGGCCAAAAGTTTCTTTGGTTAACGATGTTAGCGCAATTCTCGTCTATGTTTAGTTTAGCGGAGACATATCGTTGCCGATCACGTTTGCTAAATACTTTTAGGTATGTTACATTTACGTTTCTCTTTTCTAAGTACGCAATTATTCCTTGACGCGTTGAATTTGCAGTTATGCCCGACAAGTAATATCTAACTGTCCGACGTCTCTTTACGCCAGTGAAACATTCTTCGACGTCCGCATTGACCTGTCTCTGTTGGTCAATTGTCTGACCCATGATTCTAACCGGGATACGATGAACAGAATCGTTCGGATCCCTCTCCGCGCTCAGTACACTGTCTACGTTTTTACCGTTATGCGAGGCTTCATTGTAATGGGTTTGCATAGACGATAGATCAACTGAGTTATTTGTCACCGTGTTTGTTTTGACTTCAACGGGTGGATGCACATAATTACTACGATTTACTATGTCATGTTCAGAAGTAGTCACCGGTTTTAAATTACGAGGCTCCCTTTGGGTAATTTCGGCGTACGAGTGCTGACTACACGATTTCAAATCGTTGACGCTTTTCTGTAAATTTATAATTAATTTTCCGAGTCGATCGGTCTCTGAATCAATGCGTCTTTTGTGCGCGGTATATTCGTCGTAGTTAAACTCTCCAACCGAGGAAACGTTTTGCTTTAACAGTTTTATGCTAGCGTCGTATTGGGTACATTTTCGGTCGTATGATACGCGCAACTCGTGCAACTTTTCAACGTTTTCATCGAGGTCTTCCCTGAGTTTTTTATTACACTTTTGTAAAGTTTCAATTTCTTTTATATTCCATTGATTCTATTTCAATATTTTAGATAATAGTTTTTATTTCAGCGGGCATGCTGTTTTGCAATTGGTTTCCAAAGTTTTAGAATTTTAATTATGTCTACCCTTCCCAGAAGGGGGAGACATATTGTTTTTGTGTCAGTTCTTCTTCTTCTTCTTCTTCTTCTTCTTCTCATACAAAGCGTGTCCGGGCCATAACTTTTTTTATCTTTTGAGATAGGGCTTGATATTTGGCATGTGGATGTATCACCATGAGACGACGTGTCGCGTACCAGAATGACCTTCATATGACCTTGACCTTTGACCTCAAGGTCAAATTAATGCTAATTTTACATCCATAGTGTTCCGGGCCATAACTTTTTTGTTCTTTGACATAAGGCTTTGATATTTGGCATGTGGATGTATCACCATGAGACGATGTGTCACGTACCAGAATGACTTTAATATGACCTTGTCCTTTGACCTCAAGGTTAAATTAATGCATGTGTGTCTGTGCCATAACTTTTGTTGTTCTTTGGCATAGTGCTTTAATATTTAACATGTTGATGTATTACCATGAGATTATGTGTGGTGTATCAGAATGACCTTCATATGACCTTGACCTTTGACCTCAAGGTCAAATTAAAGCTTATTTTACATGCAAAGTGTGTCCTGGTCATAACTTTTATCCTTTGATATTTGGCATGTGGATGTTTCGCCATGAGACAATGTGTCGCATACCAGAATGACCTCCACATGACCTTGACCTTTGACCTCAAGGTCAAATTAATGCCATTTTTACACATAAAACATTTCTGGGCCACATATATTTTAATCCTGTTCAAAAGGCTTTGAATTTCCACATTTTAATGTGTCATCATGGGAACAATGTGTCACCAACCTTAATGACTTGGACTTGTGACTTCAATGTCAAATAAATGCTTATTTGACATGCAAAGCCTTCCAGGCCATAACTTTTTTATCCTTTGACATAGAGCTTTAGAATGTAGATGTATCATTATTAAAAAAAAAATTGTACAATGTATGTCATTGTGACTTTGACCTTTTGACCTCAAGATTGAACTTGTGTTATTCAAGGAAGGGGAGACATCAGTTTTAGTGCGCTAAAACAGTTTTTCCTAGTTTATTTCTGGTTCAAAGTTCCAATCATTTAATTCTTCACTTTCACGGACACCTGTGTGGGTTACGGATGGTGAATAGGCCCACAGCAGCGCTAAGCTTGTCGGTAAACGTCCACTTAAAAGCGCTCAGAAACCTGACATAGTGTCGGGTAGCTACAATAATGTAGCTCCTTTGACATCTTTGATCCGCCCAATCAAAGATGTCAAAGGAGCTACATTATTGTAGCTAAGGGTCGGGCCGCTTAGCCAATAAAGCGAAAGAAATGTGTGATCAAGGTGGTGGAATGGGACAGCCCTGTCAAAATGAATGCTGGCTTCGTCAGGCTATAATGCGGAAAACCTGACCGCAAACCATAGTGGGCCAACGTGTGTGGAGAGTGCTACGCTTAATGCATGTAAAAGATCCCTTTGTGGACCGCCAAGTAGTGCACCACATAGGGTAAATGTTCCGCCCCTACCCATTACTGTTCTTTTGTTTCCATTCCCATCATCATATTTCATTTATCATCATCATTTCATGTTCAGTTTATCATCTTTGCATGTTCAAGCATTTAAATATATTTTAACCTATATAGCATTGTAAGGACGTAAAACACCAATTCACTCACTCATTTACTTTCACAGATCATTTTTTTTTATACTATACAGTTTCGCGGGGTTTTTGTATGATTGGCAGTAGATGTGGCTAAGGTATACAAGGTAAAGAGTGAGCAGTAGGCGTGGCTTTAGTAATTCAGTATAATAAAACAATTGTTTACTGGTCATTCGGAAAACAGTAACGTTACATTTGTTTCCCATCGGTACTTACCATTTCCCTCAGCGCTACGCGCCTCGTGAAATAGTAAGTACCTCGTGGAAACAAAAGTACTGTTTCCCTCACGACCAGTAAACACTTTTATAATATTTGTTTCATGATAAAACAATGCCGAGTGAGATTGCTATATCTTTGTGTAATAAAAAGAAATGCTGGTTGTTTAATAAATTCGTCTTAATTTTAGGTTATTTCCTCTGTTTTACGCCAGACGCCCAAAAGACATACGTCAGGGCGATGATTGTCAATTCTTTTCTCGCTAATACAAACAACCCCTAATTCAGTTGTTAAACAGCCAATATATAGCGTTTCCTGGTTTTTCGTTGCTTTGTCTGCAGGTACAACAACATATTTGTTATGCAAAGTGGACATTGAACTCAGTTGAATCATATGTAGTTTATTTTCAGTCCGGAGCCAATTGAAAAACAACGAGCAGCGACAACTGGTCACATTGAAGGCTGGTGGCTGTTTTCCATTGTGGATTTTTAAAAATTGTTGTTAATATTGTAGGTTGTGTCGTGTACACTTATTCCACATCTCATTATCTTCTATTGTTTTGAGAACATCTGCAATTCTGAAAACATCAGTTGCCTTAGTGCTCATCGAGCCCGAGTCATCGAGTCCCGGAAAGAATTGATTCTTTTCAAATTAAGAACCTGTTCATGAGAAAACCATGCAAAATTGTAAAAATTTTCCAGTAGCAAGGTTTTTAATTATTTAAAGGTATATTGCAACTGAAAGTCCATCCTATAAGACTTATTCAGGCAAATTTATTTTTTCGAAAAATTAAAGATGGCCGCCCTACAGGCCTTTAAATAGCTATATATAGCTTTTATCTGATTGATCGGTAATAATTTCAATCAAATTTTATTCGAAAATTTGACATTTTCATTGTGTTTTTTTTTTTCAGTATACGTAGATGGAATTAAAATTGTATCAATGTTTTTTTTTGAAATAGTGATGTTTTGCCTTTCAAATACAGTGCACTTTTCGTAATTCATAATTTTGGTTCCTCTGGTACCCTAAGGTAGGACTTAGGCAATATTCCAGACTGCTAAAAAATGATGTAATTTGTTATTTTTAAGGGTACTTATTGTTCAAGGTAACACTTTTTCATCCTTATCTTTTAGAAATTCAAAAACAATAACATATCAGGACAAACATATCAAAAAGCCAAGCTGGGATTTTACATTTTGACTGGGCCACAGCCTCAGGAACCAATGACATGTTTTGATCATTCTACATAAAATCCAATTTTTAGGGAATCAGTTTAAAAATATGAATGTGTTTGCTATGAAACAAAATACATTTAGAACATGTGATACAACAGATGATCATAATACAAGTACCATCTAAGGGCCGGGAAATACATATACTTGGGGATTAAGGGTGAAAGATGGGAATATTTGTGTGATTTTGATGAAATGTATAGAAGTGACAAACTTTAGGGGACTATTTGTCATGAATGAAGGGTTGGGCTATTAATATGGAATATCTTTCCAAAAGACTGATATATATTGTCTGTACAAAAAACATATTTGTAACTTTGCTTTCGGTCATCCCTTACATGTTACAGCATCGTAAAAATGGAGATTTGGCCATTTTAGCACATGGCTAAAATGGGCTTCGGGGGCCTAATAGTGGCATCTTTTTGAAACAAACTCAAAGATGTACAGAACAGCAGACTTTATAGGCCAAATGAATATAGCTTGTTCTATATAAACAAATAATATTGTAGAAATCAAACAAAAGACCATTTTCTACTTGTTGGCCCAATATGACTCCCAGGGCCATTTGGCGAAATAGTCCCTTGTCCTCAAGAAAAAACAAACATTATTTTAGGTTGGGATCTATCATATAAAATCTTTTATTGTGCAGAAAATGGTCGTTTATTACAATTAAAACAGTTTTACTGGTACATATTTTTTTTCTCATTTACGTTTGACATTTTAAAGTTGCTGGAGACTTTTCTCATGAACAGGCTCTTAAATGACCTGACAGCTCTTACCATTCTGACAAAATACAAATTACAACAAAGTTCCAGACAATAAATTTTGCTACGCCTGACGCGCGTTTCGTCTATTCAAGACTCATCAGAGGCGCTCAACCAAAAATATTGAAAATGTCAAACAATATATAAATATGAAGAGCATAGAACAGTAAAACCAAAAATACCAAACTGGGGTACCAAATTATTACTAAGACAATCAACCTATGTCTGGGGTAGGAAGAACCTTAGGGTTTAGACAATTTTGAAATTTAGACTGATAATTTAAAGCTTTGATGTTTTCTCCAACTCAAAAGTGTTGGTGCCGGAGCGGGCTAACCTCGGGGAATTAAAACTCCACCAGCAGTGCTAACCTTCACGTGTGTTCCAAATACAAATTACAACAAAGTTCCAGACAATAAATTTTGCTACGCCTGACGCGCGTTTCGTCTATTCAACATCACTTTCTGAAATAGTCTTCGCCGGAATCCATAATTGTTTTAAAATTTTAATCTCAGGTTATATGTTTTGGCTAATGATATTTTGGTCTTTTAGCCAAAACATCGCAAAGTAATTAGTCATTTTTTCCACGATGTTGAGGTCACAAGTGATTACTTGGCCACAGGAACTTTACAAGAAGTCTGACGGTTTTGCTTAAAGGTCATCCTGCTTGGAAATCCTGCAACACTTGTTTGTAGTTGAAGACCTTAGGTGCAATAGATCTCCCTCGTCAATTTTGATGTTTGTGTTTGATTATTCATTATTCATCATTTGCAAATAAATCAGAGTATGTATGTTTATTGGGAGATTTCAATGCAAGAACTGGAATTGAAAAAGACTTTATTAATATGCAAAACAACCGACATGTTGATGGTTTTTTAGATGATTTTGTAGATAATTGTACAACCATGTTATTAAATCTTGATATTCCTTTAGAACGAACTAGTATGGATAAGGTTAAAAATAGATATGGCACTTTATTGTTAAATTTTTGTAAAGGAAATCGTATGTTTATTATTAACAGTAGAGTAGGGAGTGACAAAAATATAGGGAAGTTAACATGTAGAAACGCAAGTGTAGTAGATTATTGTATATCCAGTCCAAGTCTCTTAAATTTTCTATCACAGTTTGATATTTTGGAAACTAGTAAACTATTTTCTGACGTGCATACGCCGTTGCAATTAAAATTTATTAATAAGTGCAAAAAGGGTGTCCAAATTGATAACACTAATACAAACAATAAGTCTAAAGAGAAAATTAAACGATGGGAAAATGAAAAAAATGACCTATTCAAAAGAAATATTGATCATAACCAAATTGAATTACTTGAACAGAAATTAGATAACTGGAACGATAATATGTCTATAAACTCAGTTGTTCAAGACGTTGGTGATATCTTATTATCATCAGCAAAAGAAACCTTTGGTACTTATACAAAAAAGGCAAAGACAGCGGAAAATATTAAAAATTCTAAGCCTTGGTTTGATAACGATTGTAAAAATGCGAGGCAAAAATTTCAAAAATCTAAAAAGCGATATAAATTGAATAATGATGTTGAAAATTGGTCTTTATTCAAAAACGCAGAAAAGGATTACAAACGAATGATGGATATTAAGTATAAGAAATATTGCGAAGACCTATCAAAAGAATTACAAGCTGCTTCGAAAGAAAACCCGAAATATTTTTGGAAAACCTTAAACAAACATAAAAAGAGTCAACAACCAAACATTGACATAAATATCCTACATGAGTTTTTCCGCTCTCTTAATACGAAGAATGAAGAAGAACCATCTGAAGCCTTTGACACTGAAGTTCCAATGGAACTAAACGAAAATATAAACGAAAAGATAAGAAAAGAGGAAATTCTTAAATGTATTAAAAGTCTAAAAAATAATAAAGCCAGCGGAGAAGACAAAATAATAAATGAATATATAATAAGTACATCTAATGAGTTTATAAATGTATATGAAAAACTTTTCAATATAATATTTGAAACCGGTCAGTTACCAGAAAGTTGGTTAGAAGGTATCATCAAGCCAATTTATAAGAACAAAGGTGACACTAAAAACCCCAAAAACTATAGACCAATTACAATTGTAAGCTGTCTTGGTAAACTTTTTACATCCATTCTAAATAACAGATTAACATCATTCTCTGACGAATTTTCAGTAATCAAAGAAAATCAAACAGGTTTTCGAGCTGGTTATTCAACTCTTGATAATATCTTTTCGATTTTTTCTCTGTTCAATCTGCTGAAATCAAAAAGAAAGAAGTTGTATTGTGCATTCATTGATTTTGAAAAGGCCTTTGACAAAATATGGAGAAACGCGCTTTTTCATAAAATGCTTCTGCATAAAATCAATGGTAAAATGTATAATATTATTTTTAACATGTACCAAAACATAAAATCGTGTGTTTGTTATAACAATTGCTTCAGCGAATATTTTGATTGTGAAATGGGAGTTCGACAAGGTGAAAATCTTTCTCCCTTCCTTTTCTCAATCTATCTAAACGATTTAGAAAATTTTATGATTTCAAACAATATTGAAGGCTTACCAAGTATATCCATTGACCTTGAAAATCAACTTGAAATGTTTCTCAAGATTTTCATTATGTTATATGCTGATGATACAGTACTTCTTGCTGAAACAGCAGAAGACCTTCAAGCACAACTAAATGTTTTTAGCGAATATTGTGATAAATGGAAACTATCAGTTAATGTTGATAAAACTAAAGTCATGGTACTTGGTTTAGGTAGGAGACGTAATAACCTCGCGTTTACTTACAAAAATATTAAAATTGAAATTGTGGATACATTTAACTATCTTGGTGTTATTTTTACTAAAACGTGTAACTTTGAACATACTAAACAGCACCTTGCGGATAAAGCACGTGCTGCAATGTATGAAATTTTAAAAGTAGGAAGACTATATAAGCTTGATATTAAAACCCAGTTGGACCTTTTTGATAGAATGATAAAACCTATTTTGTTATATGGCTGTGAAATCTGGGGATTTGGTAAACATGATATTCTTGAAAGAATACACCTAAAATTTTGTAAAATTTTACTGCATTTGAAGTCCTCAACCCCTAGTTATATGGTATATGGAGAGCTAGGCAGATTTCCTATAAGTATAGACATTAATATTAGAATCTGCTCCTATTGGGCTAGATTATTAAATGGAAAAGAATCAAAACTTTCGTATCTATTGTACAAACTTACACGAAAACTAAATATTAATTTTTGTTGGAACAAAGCTGTCAAAAATATCTTAGATCGTTCTGGATTTTCCTATATGTGGCAAGATGAACATCTTGATAATATTGAATGGTTTAAGCAAACCCTGAAACAAAGACTGGTTGATCAATTTAAACAAATTTGGCACACGAACGTAATGGAGTCACCAAAAGCGACATGTTACAGAATCTACAAACAGGAATTAATTTTTGAAAATTATTTGACAATTCTGAATCTAAAAGATGCATTAATTATGTGCAGATTTAGAACAACAAATACTTTCTTACCTATTGAAACGGGAAGATGGAGAAATATAAATCGGGAAAATAGACACTGCAACCTATGTAATGATAATAGCTTAGGGGACGAATTTCATTATATTCTTCAATGTGCGGCATTAGCTGAAGATCGCAAAAATCTGCTACCAAAATATTATACAAGAAATATAAATACATTAAAATTTAACAAACTCATGTCAAGTAAAAACAAGTCGCTGCTTCAAAATATGTCTAAACTTATAAAATGTATAAATAAAAAACTGTGACCTCCTGGCTTTTCTTCTCCCTGTGTGTGTGTTGTTTGTTTGTACTGTATTTGTATATCAGTATTGTATATAGTGTACATATTTGTTATTGTTGTATTTTGTTTAATTTTATTAAGGTCTTTCACGACTACGGTCGTAAAGACCTTCTTGCAATTCTTCTGATTATTATTATTATTTTCTTCCGCCACAAATTTTATTTTTTTGTTTCGCGACATATCATTTCAATACTTAAGGTAGTATACCGGTCATGAAAAACCAATTTAAAAATGAGTCCGCTTAGCGAAACTATTTTTAGTTACGTAGTTATCTCCCCTAAAAACTTAAAGCATGTGTCGCATCTCCTCTTAAACTACAATAAAAATAAAAATACTAAAGCATGCAATGCAATAAGGAACTAACAAAGAGGTGAATAGGACAATTTCATAAATTTCAGACTACTTCCTGATGAAAAAATTAAGACGCAAAAAGTGTCGCGACATAATAAATTGCTCAAAATGCAATTTTAAGCTTAACTACATATTATGATCTATGTTTTACATAATTTTCCATATTTGAGTCAGGTTTTTTTAGTGCTAAACAGTTGTCTAATGTCTATTCTACCTATTTGACCCAAAAATGACAAAAAATTGCAGAACAATTAGACGCGATTGGATTTTTAAGAAATTTACACCGGTCTTTGGTACAGATTAACCGTATGACCTTGACTGACTTTTCAAGGTCAAATCAACTTAATGACACTATTCCAACACATTTAAACCATTTTAGGGTCTTAGATATAAAAAATGAAAAAAATGAAAATTTATCCCCCCTTTTTCCCAAAAATATAGAATTTGACATTTTTGCACTAAAAGTGGTCAAAACATGTTAAATGTACTACTTTTAATCATATTTAGTCAAAACCAGATGAAAAAATGTTGACCGGTTCTTATTAAGGTCTTTCACGACTACGGTCGTAAAGACCTTCTTGCATTTCTTCTGATTATTATTATTATTTTCTTCCGCCACAAATTTTATTTTTTTGTTTCGCGACATATCATTTCAATACTTAAGGTAGTATACCGGTCATGAAAAACCAATTTAAAAATGAGTCCGCTTAGCGAAACTATTTTTAGTTACGTAGTTATCTCCCCTAAAAACTTAAAGCATGTGTCGCATCTCCTCTTAAACTACAATAAAAATAAAAATACTAAAGCATGCAATGCAATAAGGAACTAACAAAGAGGTGAATAGGACAATTTCATAAATTTCAGACTACTTCCTGATGAAAAAATTAAGACGCAAAAAGTGTCGCGACATAATAAATTGCTCAAAATGCAATTTTAAGCTTAACTACATATTATGATCTATGTTTTACATAATTTTCCATATTTGAGTCAGGTTTTTTTAGTGCTAAACAGTTGTCTAATGTCTATTCTACCTATTTGACCCAAAAATGACAAAAAATTGCAGAACAATTAGACGCGATTGGATTTTTAAGAAATTTACACCGGTCTTTGGTACAGATTAACCGTATGACCTTGACTGACTTTTCAAGGTCAAATCAACTTAATGACACTATTCCAACACATTTAAACCATTTTAGGGTCTTAGATATAAAAAATGAAAAAAATGAAAATTTATCCCCCCTTTTTCCCAAAAATATAGAATTTGACATTTTTGCACTAAAAGTGGTCAAAACATGTTAAATGTACTACTTTTAATCATATTTAGTCAAAACCAGATGAAAAAATGTTGACCGGTTCTTATTAAGGTCTTTCACGACTACGGTCGTAAAGACCTTCTTGCAATTCTTCTGATTATTATTATTATTTTCTTCCGCCACAAATTTTATTTTTTTGTTTCGCGACATATCATTTCAATACTTAAGGTAGTATACCGGTCATGAAAAACCAATTTAAAAATGAGTCCGCTTAGCGAAACTATTTTTAGTTACGTAGTTATCTCCCCTAAAAACTTAAAGCATGTGTCGCATCTCCTCTTAAACTACAATAAAAATAAAAATACTAAAGCATGCAATGCAATAAGGAACTAACAAAGAGGTGAATAGGACAATTTCATAAATTTCAGACTACTTCCTGATGAAAAAATTAAGACGCAAAAAGTGTCGCGACATAATAAATTGCTCAAAATGCAATTTTAAGCTTAACTACATATTATGATCTATGTTTTACATAATTTTCCATATTTGAGTCAGGTTTTTTTAGTGCTAAACAGTTGTCTAATGTCTATTCTACCTATTTGACCCAAAAATGACAAAAAATTGCAGAACAATTAGACGCGATTGGATTTTTAAGAAATTTACACCGGTCTTTGGTACAGATTAACCGTATGACCTTGACTGACTTTTCAAGGTCAAATCAACTTAATGACACTATTCCAACACATTTAAACCATTTTAGGGTCTTAGATATAAAAAATGAAAAAAATGAAAATTTATCCCCCCTTTTTCCCAAAAATATAGAATTTGACATTTTTGCACTAAAAGTGGTCAAAACATGTTAAATGTACTACTTTTAATCATATTTAGTCAAAACCAGATGAAAAAATGTTGACCGGTTCTTATTAAGGTCTTTCACGACTACGGTCGTAAAGACCTTCTTGCAATTCTTCTGATTATTATTATTATTTTCTTCCGCCACAAATTTTATTTTTTTGTTTCGCGACATATCATTTCAATACTTAAGGTAGTATACCGGTCATGAAAAACCAATTTAAAAATGAGTCCGCTTAGCGAAACTATTTTTAGTTACGTAGTTATCTCCCCTAAAAACTTAAAGCATGTGTCGCATCTCCTCTTAAACTACAATAAAAATAAAAATACTAAAGCATGCAATGCAATAAGGAACTAACAAAGAGGTGAATAGGACAATTTCATAAATTTCAGACTACTTCCTGATGAAAAAATTAAGACGCAAAAAGTGTCGCGACATAATAAATTGCTCAAAATGCAATTTTAAGCTTAACTACATATTATGATCTATGTTTTACATAATTTTCCATATTTGAGTCAGGTTTTTTTAGTGCTAAACAGTTGTCTAATGTCTATTCTACCTATTTGACCCAAAAATGACAAAAAATTGCAGAACAATTAGACGCGATTGGATTTTTAAGAAATTTACACCGGTCTTTGGTACAGATTAACCGTATGACCTTGACTGACTTTTCAAGGTCAAATCAACTTAATGACACTATTCCAACACATTTAAACCATTTTAGGGTCTTAGATATAAAAAATGAAAAAAATGAAAATTTATCCCCCCTTTTTCCCAAAAATATAGAATTTGACATTTTTGCACTAAAAGTGGTCAAAACATGTTAAATGTACTACTTTTAATCATATTTAGTCAAAACCAGATGAAAAAATGTTGACCGGTTCTTATTAAGGTCTTTCACGACTACGGTCGTAAAGACCTTCTTGCAATTCTTCTGATTATTATTATTATTTTCTTCCGCCACAAATTTTATTTTTTTGTTTCGCGACATATCATTTCAATACTTAAGGTAGTATACCGGTCATGAAAAACCAATTTAAAAATGAGTCCGCTTAGCGAAACTATTTTTAGTTACGTAGTTATCTCCCCTAAAAACTTAAAGCATGTGTCGCATCTCCTCTTAAACTACAATAAAAATAAAAATACTAAAGCATGCAATGCAATAAGGAACTAACAAAGAGGTGAATAGGACAATTTCATAAATTTCAGACTACTTCCTGATGAAAAAATTAAGACGCAAAAAGTGTCGCGACATAATAAATTGCTCAAAATGCAATTTTAAGCTTAACTACATATTATGATCTATGTTTTACATAATTTTCCATATTTGAGTCAGGTTTTTTTAGTGCTAAACAGTTGTCTAATGTCTATTCTACCTATTTGACCCAAAAATGACAAAAAATTGCAGAACAATTAGACGCGATTGGATTTTTAAGAAATTTACACCGGTCTTTGGTACAGATTAACCGTATGACCTTGACTGACTTTTCAAGGTCAAATCAACTTAATGACACTATTCCAACACATTTAAACCATTTTAGGGTCTTAGATATAAAAAATGAAAAAAATGAAAATTTATCCCCCCTTTTTCCCAAAAATATAGAATTTGACATTTTTGCACTAAAAGTGGTCAAAACATGTTAAATGTACTACTTTTAATCATATTTAGTCAAAACCAGATGAAAAAATGTTGACCGGTTCTTATTAAGGTCTTTCACGACTACGGTCGTAAAGACCTTCTTGCAATTCTTCTGATTATTATTATTATTTTCTTCCGCCACAAATTTTATTTTTTTGTTTCGCGACATATCATTTCAATACTTAAGGTAGTATACCGGTCATGAAAAACCAATTTAAAAATGAGTCCGCTTAGCGAAACTATTTTTAGTTACGTAGTTATCTCCCCTAAAAACTTAAAGCATGTGTCGCATCTCCTCTTAAACTACAATAAAAATAAAAATACTAAAGCATGCAATGCAATAAGGAACTAACAAAGAGGTGAATAGGACAATTTCATAAATTTCAGACTACTTCCTGATGAAAAAATTAAGACGCAAAAAGTGTCGCGACATAATAAATTGCTCAAAATGCAATTTTAAGCTTAACTACATATTATGATCTATGTTTTACATAATTTTCCATATTTGAGTCAGGTTTTTTTAGTGCTAAACAGTTGTCTAATGTCTATTCTACCTATTTGACCCAAAAATGACAAAAAATTGCAGAACAATTAGACGCGATTGGATTTTTAAGAAATTTACACCGGTCTTTGGTACAGATTAACCGTATGACCTTGACTGACTTTTCAAGGTCAAATCAACTTAATGACACTATTCCAACACATTTAAACCATTTTAGGGTCTTAGATATAAAAAATGAAAAAAATGAAAATTTATCCCCCCTTTTTCCCAAAAATATAGAATTTGACATTTTTGCACTAAAAGTGGTCAAAACATGTTAAATGTACTACTTTTAATCATATTTAGTCAAAACCAGATGAAAAAATGTTGACCGGTTCTTATTAAGGTCTTTCACGACTACGGTCGTAAAGACCTTCTTGCAATTCTTCTGATTATTATTATTATTTTCTTCCGCCACAAATTTTATTTTTTTGTTTCGCGACATATCATTTCAATACTTAAGGTAGTATACCGGTCATGAAAAACCAATTTAAAAATGAGTCCGCTTAGCGAAACTATTTTTAGTTACGTAGTTATCTCCCCTAAAAACTTAAAGCATGTGTCGCATCT
Organism: Arcuatula senhousia; assembly: GCA_963971305.1. Lineage (NCBI taxonomy): Eukaryota > Metazoa > Mollusca > Bivalvia > Mytilida > Mytilidae > Arcuatula > Arcuatula senhousia. The sequence continues at coordinate 24,930 of CAXARO010001409.1, forward strand.
CCTCTTAAACTACAATAAAAATAAAAATACTAAAGCATGCAATGCAATAAGGAACTAACAAAGAGGTGAATAGGACAATTTCATAAATTTCAGACTACTTCCTGATGAAAAAATTAAGACGCAAAAAGTGTCGCGACATAATAAATTGCTCAAAATGCAATTTTAAGCTTAACTACATATTATGATCTATGTTTTACATAATTTTCCATATTTGAGTCAGGTTTTTTTAGTGCTAAACAGTTGTCTAATGTCTATTCTACCTATTTGACCCAAAAATGACAAAAAATTGCAGAACAATTAGACGCGATTGGATTTTTAAGAAATTTACACCGGTCTTTGGTACAGATTAACCGTATGACCTTGACTGACTTTTCAAGGTCAAATCAACTTAATGACACTATTCCAACACATTTAAACCATTTTAGGGTCTTAGATATAAAAAATGAAAAAAATGAAAATTTATCCCCCCTTTTTCCCAAAAATATAGAATTTGACATTTTTGCACTAAAAGTGGTCAAAACATGTTAAATGTACTACTTTTAATCATATTTAGTCAAAACCAGATGAAAAAATGTTGACCGGTTCTTATTAAGGTCTTTCACGACTACGGTCGTAAAGACCTTCTTGCAATTCTTCTGATTATTATTATTATTTTCTTCCGCCACAAATTTTATTTTTTTGTTTCGCGACATATCATTTCAATACTTAAGGTAGTATACCGGTCATGAAAAACCAATTTAAAAATGAGTCCGCTTAGCGAAACTATTTTTAGTTACGTAGTTATCTCCCCTAAAAACTTAAAGCATGTGTCGCATCTCCTCTTAAACTACAATAAAAATAAAAATACTAAAGCATGCAATGCAATAAGGAACTAACAAAGAGGTGAATAGGACAATTTCATAAATTTCAGACTACTTCCTGATGAAAAAATTAAGACGCAAAAAGTGTCGCGACATAATAAATTGCTCAAAATGCAATTTTAAGCTTAACTACATATTATGATCTATGTTTTACATAATTTTCCATATTTGAGTCAGGTTTTTTTAGTGCTAAACAGTTGTCTAATGTCTATTCTACCTATTTGACCCAAAAATGACAAAAAATTGCAGAACAATTAGACGCGATTGGATTTTTAAGAAATTTACACCGGTCTTTGGTACAGATTAACCGTATGACCTTGACTGACTTTTCAAGGTCAAATCAACTTAATGACACTATTCCAACACATTTAAACCATTTTAGGGTCTTAGATATAAAAAATGAAAAAAATGAAAATTTATCCCCCCTTTTTCCCAAAAATATAGAATTTGACATTTTTGCACTAAAAGTGGTCAAAACATGTTAAATGTACTACTTTTAATCATATTTAGTCAAAACCAGATGAAAAAATGTTGACCGGTTCTTATTAAGGTCTTTCACGACTACGGTCGTAAAGACCTTCTTGCAATTCTTCTGATTATTATTATTATTTTCTTCCGCCACAAATTTTATTTTTTTGTTTCGCGACATATCATTTCAATACTTAAGGTAGTATACCGGTCATGAAAAACCAATTTAAAAATGAGTCCGCTTAGCGAAACTATTTTTAGTTACGTAGTTATCTCCCCTAAAAACTTAAAGCATGTGTCGCATCTCCTCTTAAACTACAATAAAAATAAAAATACTAAAGCATGCAATGCAATAAGGAACTAACAAAGAGGTGAATAGGACAATTTCATAAATTTCAGACTACTTCCTGATGAAAAAATTAAGACGCAAAAAGTGTCGCGACATAATAAATTGCTCAAAATGCAATTTTAAGCTTAACTACATATTATGATCTATGTTTTACATAATTTTCCATATTTGAGTCAGGTTTTTTTAGTGCTAAACAGTTGTCTAATGTCTATTCTACCTATTTGACCCAAAAATGACAAAAAATTGCAGAACAATTAGACGCGATTGGATTTTTAAGAAATTTACACCGGTCTTTGGTACAGATTAACCGTATGACCTTGACTGACTTTTCAAGGTCAAATCAACTTAATGACACTATTCCAACACATTTAAACCATTTTAGGGTCTTAGATATAAAAAATGAAAAAAATGAAAATTTATCCCCCCTTTTTCCCAAAAATATAGAATTTGACATTTTTGCACTAAAAGTGGTCAAAACATGTTAAATGTACTACTTTTAATCATATTTAGTCAAAACCAGATGAAAAAATGTTGACCGGTTCTTATTAAGGTCTTTCACGACTACGGTCGTAAAGACCTTCTTGCAATTCTTCTGATTATTATTATTATTTTCTTCCGCCACAAATTTTATTTTTTTGTTTCGCGACATATCATTTCAATACTTAAGGTAGTATACCGGTCATGAAAAACCAATTTAAAAATGAGTCCGCTTAGCGAAACTATTTTTAGTTACGTAGTTATCTCCCCTAAAAACTTAAAGCATGTGTCGCATCTCCTCTTAAACTACAATAAAAATAAAAATACTAAAGCATGCAATGCAATAAGGAACTAACAAAGAGGTGAATAGGACAATTTCATAAATTTCAGACTACTTCCTGATGAAAAAATTAAGACGCAAAAAGTGTCGCGACATAATAAATTGCTCAAAATGCAATTTTAAGCTTAACTACATATTATGATCTATGTTTTACATAATTTTCCATATTTGAGTCAGGTTTTTTTAGTGCTAAACAGTTGTCTAATGTCTATTCTACCTATTTGACCCAAAAATGACAAAAAATTGCAGAACAATTAGACGCGATTGGATTTTTAAGAAATTTACACCGGTCTTTGGTACAGATTAACCGTATGACCTTGACTGACTTTTCAAGGTCAAATCAACTTAATGACACTATTCCAACACATTTAAACCATTTTAGGGTCTTAGATATAAAAAATGAAAAAAATGAAAATTTATCCCCCCTTTTTCCCAAAAATATAGAATTTGACATTTTTGCACTAAAAGTGGTCAAAACATGTTAAATGTACTACTTTTAATCATATTTAGTCAAAACCAGATGAAAAAATGTTGACCGGTTCTTATTAAGGTCTTTCACGACTACGGTCGTAAAGACCTTCTTGCAATTCTTCTGATTATTATTATTATTTTCTTCCGCCACAAATTTTATTTTTTTGTTTCGCGACATATCATTTCAATACTTAAGGTAGTATACCGGTCATGAAAAACCAATTTAAAAATGAGTCCGCTTAGCGAAACTATTTTTAGTTACGTAGTTATCTCCCCTAAAAACTTAAAGCATGTGTCGCATCTCCTCTTAAACTACAATAAAAATAAAAATACTAAAGCATGCAATGCAATAAGGAACTAACAAAGAGGTGAATAGGACAATTTCATAAATTTCAGACTACTTCCTGATGAAAAAATTAAGACGCAAAAAGTGTCGCGACATAATAAATTGCTCAAAATGCAATTTTAAGCTTAACTACATATTATGATCTATGTTTTACATAATTTTCCATATTTGAGTCAGGTTTTTTTAGTGCTAAACAGTTGTCTAATGTCTATTCTACCTATTTGACCCAAAAATGACAAAAAATTGCAGAACAATTAGACGCGATTGGATTTTTAAGAAATTTACACCGGTCTTTGGTACAGATTAACCGTATGACCTTGACTGACTTTTCAAGGTCAAATCAACTTAATGACACTATTCCAACACATTTAAACCATTTTAGGGTCTTAGATATAAAAAATGAAAAAAATGAAAATTTATCCCCCCTTTTTCCCAAAAATATAGAATTTGACATTTTTGCACTAAAAGTGGTCAAAACATGTTAAATGTACTACTTTTAATCATATTTAGTCAAAACCAGATGAAAAAATGTTGACCGGTTCTTATTAAGGTCTTTCACGACTACGGTCGTAAAGACCTTCTTGCAATTCTTCTGATTATTATTATTATTTTCTTCCGCCACAAATTTTATTTTTTTGTTTCGCGACATATCATTTCAATACTTAAGGTAGTATACCGGTCATGAAAAACCAATTTAAAAATGAGTCCGCTTAGCGAAACTATTTTTAGTTACGTAGTTATCTCCCCTAAAAACTTAAAGCATGTGTCGCATCTCCTCTTAAACTACAATAAAAATAAAAATACTAAAGCATGCAATGCAATAAGGAACTAACAAAGAGGTGAATAGGACAATTTCATAAATTTCAGACTACTTCCTGATGAAAAAATTAAGACGCAAAAAGTGTCGCGACATAATAAATTGCTCAAAATGCAATTTTAAGCTTAACTACATATTATGATCTATGTTTTACATAATTTTCCATATTTGAGTCAGGTTTTTTTAGTGCTAAACAGTTGTCTAATGTCTATTCTACCTATTTGACCCAAAAATGACAAAAAATTGCAGAACAATTAGACGCGATTGGATTTTTAAGAAATTTACACCGGTCTTTGGTACAGATTAACCGTATGACCTTGACTGACTTTTCAAGGTCAAATCAACTTAATGACACTATTCCAACACATTTAAACCATTTTAGGGTCTTAGATATAAAAAATGAAAAAAATGAAAATTTATCCCCCCTTTTTCCCAAAAATATAGAATTTGACATTTTTGCACTAAAAGTGGTCAAAACATGTTAAATGTACTACTTTTAATCATATTTAGTCAAAACCAGATGAAAAAATGTTGACCGGTTCTTATTAAGGTCTTTCACGACTACGGTCGTAAAGACCTTCTTGCAATTCTTCTGATTATTATTATTATTTTCTTCCGCCACAAATTTTATTTTTTTGTTTCGCGACATATCATTTCAATACTTAAGGTAGTATACCGGTCATGAAAAACCAATTTAAAAATGAGTCCGCTTAGCGAAACTATTTTTAGTTACGTAGTTATCTCCCCTAAAAACTTAAAGCATGTGTCGCATCTCCTCTTAAACTACAATAAAAATAAAAATACTAAAGCATGCAATGCAATAAGGAACTAACAAAGAGGTGAATAGGACAATTTCATAAATTTCAGACTACTTCCTGATGAAAAAATTAAGACGCAAAAAGTGTCGCGACATAATAAATTGCTCAAAATGCAATTTTAAGCTTAACTACATATTATGATCTATGTTTTACATAATTTTCCATATTTGAGTCAGGTTTTTTTAGTGCTAAACAGTTGTCTAATGTCTATTCTACCTATTTGACCCAAAAATGACAAAAAATTGCAGAACAATTAGACGCGATTGGATTTTTAAGAAATTTACACCGGTCTTTGGTACAGATTAACCGTATGACCTTGACTGACTTTTCAAGGTCAAATCAACTTAATGACACTATTCCAACACATTTAAACCATTTTAGGGTCTTAGATATAAAAAATGAAAAAAATGAAAATTTATCCCCCCTTTTTCCCAAAAATATAGAATTTGACATTTTTGCACTAAAAGTGGTCAAAACATGTTAAATGTACTACTTTTAATCATATTTAGTCAAAACCAGATGAAAAAATGTTGACCGGTTCTTATTAAGGTCTTTCACGACTACGGTCGTAAAGACCTTCTTGCAATTCTTCTGATTATTATTATTATTTTCTTCCGCCACAAATTTTATTTTTTTGTTTCGCGACATATCATTTCAATACTTAAGGTAGTATACCGGTCATGAAAAACCAATTTAAAAATGAGTCCGCTTAGCGAAACTATTTTTAGTTACGTAGTTATCTCCCCTAAAAACTTAAAGCATGTGTCGCATCTCCTCTTAAACTACAATAAAAATAAAAATACTAAAGCATGCAATGCAATAAGGAACTAACAAAGAGGTGAATAGGACAATTTCATAAATTTCAGACTACTTCCTGATGAAAAAATTAAGACGCAAAAAGTGTCGCGACATAATAAATTGCTCAAAATGCAATTTTAAGCTTAACTACATATTATGATCTATGTTTTACATAATTTTCCATATTTGAGTCAGGTTTTTTTAGTGCTAAACAGTTGTCTAATGTCTATTCTACCTATTTGACCCAAAAATGACAAAAAATTGCAGAACAATTAGACGCGATTGGATTTTTAAGAAATTTACACCGGTCTTTGGTACAGATTAACCGTATGACCTTGACTGACTTTTCAAGGTCAAATCAACTTAATGACACTATTCCAACACATTTAAACCATTTTAGGGTCTTAGATATAAAAAATGAAAAAAATGAAAATTTATCCCCCCTTTTTCCCAAAAATATAGAATTTGACATTTTTGCACTAAAAGTGGTCAAAACATGTTAAATGTACTACTTTTAATCATATTTAGTCAAAACCAGATGAAAAAATGTTGACCGGTTCTTATTAAGGTCTTTCACGACTACGGTCGTAAAGACCTTCTTGCAATTCTTCTGATTATTATTATTATTTTCTTCCGCCACAAATTTTATTTTTTTGTTTCGCGACATATCATTTCAATACTTAAGGTAGTATACCGGTCATGAAAAACCAATTTAAAAATGAGTCCGCTTAGCGAAACTATTTTTAGTTACGTAGTTATCTCCCCTAAAAACTTAAAGCATGTGTCGCATCTCCTCTTAAACTACAATAAAAATAAAAATACTAAAGCATGCAATGCAATAAGGAACTAACAAAGAGGTGAATAGGACAATTTCATAAATTTCAGACTACTTCCTGATGAAAAAATTAAGACGCAAAAAGTGTCGCGACATAATAAATTGCTCAAAATGCAATTTTAAGCTTAACTACATATTATGATCTATGTTTTACATAATTTTCCATATTTGAGTCAGGTTTTTTTAGTGCTAAACAGTTGTCTAATGTCTATTCTACCTATTTGACCCAAAAATGACAAAAAATTGCAGAACAATTAGACGCGATTGGATTTTTAAGAAATTTACACCGGTCTTTGGTACAGATTAACCGTATGACCTTGACTGACTTTTCAAGGTCAAATCAACTTAATGACACTATTCCAACACATTTAAACCATTTTAGGGTCTTAGATATAAAAAATGAAAAAAATGAAAATTTATCCCCCCTTTTTCCCAAAAATATAGAATTTGACATTTTTGCACTAAAAGTGGTCAAAACATGTTAAATGTACTACTTTTAATCATATTTAGTCAAAACCAGATGAAAAAATGTTGACCGGTTCTTATTAAGGTCTTTCACGACTACGGTCGTAAAGACCTTCTTGCAATTCTTCTGATTATTATTATTATTTTCTTCCGCCACAAATTTTATTTTTTTGTTTCGCGACATATCATTTCAATACTTAAGGTAGTATACCGGTCATGAAAAACCAATTTAAAAATGAGTCCGCTTAGCGAAACTATTTTTAGTTACGTAGTTATCTCCCCTAAAAACTTAAAGCATGTGTCGCATCTCCTCTTAAACTACAATAAAAATAAAAATACTAAAGCATGCAATGCAATAAGGAACTAACAAAGAGGTGAATAGGACAATTTCATAAATTTCAGACTACTTCCTGATGAAAAAATTAAGACGCAAAAAGTGTCGCGACATAATAAATTGCTCAAAATGCAATTTTAAGCTTAACTACATATTATGATCTATGTTTTACATAATTTTCCATATTTGAGTCAGGTTTTTTTAGTGCTAAACAGTTGTCTAATGTCTATTCTACCTATTTGACCCAAAAATGACAAAAAATTGCAGAACAATTAGACGCGATTGGATTTTTAAGAAATTTACACCGGTCTTTGGTACAGATTAACCGTATGACCTTGACTGACTTTTCAAGGTCAAATCAACTTAATGACACTATTCCAACACATTTAAACCATTTTAGGGTCTTAGATATAAAAAATGAAAAAAATGAAAATTTATCCCCCCTTTTTCCCAAAAATATAGAATTTGACATTTTTGCACTAAAAGTGGTCAAAACATGTTAAATGTACTACTTTTAATCATATTTAGTCAAAACCAGATGAAAAAATGTTGACCGGTTCTTATTAAGGTCTTTCACGACTACGGTCGTAAAGACCTTCTTGCAATTCTTCTGATTATTATTATTATTTTCTTCCGCCACAAATTTTATTTTTTTGTTTCGCGACATATCATTTCAATACTTAAGGTAGTATACCGGTCATGAAAAACCAATTTAAAAATGAGTCCGCTTAGCGAAACTATTTTTAGTTACGTAGTTATCTCCCCTAAAAACTTAAAGCATGTGTCGCATCTCCTCTTAAACTACAATAAAAATAAAAATACTAAAGCATGCAATGCAATAAGGAACTAACAAAGAGGTGAATAGGACAATTTCATAAATTTCAGACTACTTCCTGATGAAAAAATTAAGACGCAAAAAGTGTCGCGACATAATAAATTGCTCAAAATGCAATTTTAAGCTTAACTACATATTATGATCTATGTTTTACATAATTTTCCATATTTGAGTCAGGTTTTTTTAGTGCTAAACAGTTGTCTAATGTCTATTCTACCTATTTGACCCAAAAATGACAAAAAATTGCAGAACAATTAGACGCGATTGGATTTTTAAGAAATTTACACCGGTCTTTGGTACAGATTAACCGTATGACCTTGACTGACTTTTCAAGGTCAAATCAACTTAATGACACTATTCCAACACATTTAAACCATTTTAGGGTCTTAGATATAAAAAATGAAAAAAATGAAAATTTATCCCCCCTTTTTCCCAAAAATATAGAATTTGACATTTTTGCACTAAAAGTGGTCAAAACATGTTAAATGTACTACTTTTAATCATATTTAGTCAAAACCAGATGAAAAAATGTTGACCGGTTCTTATTAAGGTCTTTCACGACTACGGTCGTAAAGACCTTCTTGCAATTCTTCTGATTATTAAGGTCTTTCACGACTACGGTCGTAAAGACCTTCTAGCAATTCTTCTGATTATTATTATTATTATTATTATTTTCTTCCGCCACAAATTCTACTTTTTTGTTTCGCGACATATCATTTCAATACTAAAGGTAGTATACCGGTCATGAAAAACCAATTTAAAAATGAGTCCGCTTAGCGAAACTATTTTTAGTTAAGGAGTTATCTCCCCTAAAAACTTAAAGCATGTGTCGCATCTCCTCTTAAACTACAATTAAAACACAAAAATTAAAGCATGCAATGTAATAAGGAACTAATAAAGAGGTGAATAGGACAATTTCATAAATTTCAGACTACTTCCTGGTGAAAAAATTAAGAGGAGAAAAGTGTCGCGACATAATAAATTGCTCAAAATGCAATTTTAAGCTTAACTACATATTATGACCTATTTTTTACATAATTTTCCATATTTGAGTCAGGTTTTTTTAGTGCTAAACAGTTGTCTAATGTCTTTTCTACCTATTTGACCCAAAAATGACAAAAAAATGCAGAACTATTAGACGCGATTGGATTTTTAAGAAATTTACACCGGTCTTTGGTACAGAGTAACCGTATGACCTTGACTGACTTTTCAAGGTCAAATCAACTAAATGACACTATTCCAACACATTTAAACCATTTATGGGTCTCAGATATCAAAAATAAAAAAATTGAAAATTCATCCCCCCTTTTTTCAAAAAATGTGAAATTTGACATTTTTTCACCAAAAATGGTCAAAACATGTTAAATGTACTACTTTTAATCATATTTAGTCAAAATCAGATGAAAAAATGTCGACCGGTCTTTATTAAGGTCTTTCACGACTACGGTCGTAAAGACCTTCTAGCAATTCTTCTGATTATTATTATTATTATTATTATTTTCTTCCGCCACAAATTCTACTTTTTTGTTTCGCGACATATCATTTCAATACTAAAGGTAGTATACCGGTCATGAAAAACCAATTTAAAAATGAGTCCGCTTAGCGAAACTATTTTTAGTTAAGGAGTTATCTCCCCTTACACCGTAAATTTTGTTACCGCTTCTCCTCCTAAACTACAATAAAAATCAAAAAACTAAAGAATCCAAAGTGTTAAGGAACAAATGCAATAGTTTTATTTTTTTGGTTTTTAATTGGATATCTTTGGTCACTTTTTATGAGGACATGCGTAGGTAGAAATAATCTTTTTTCTAATTCTAGTTTCATTGACTTTCCATGCTCAATTTATGGTTTAGGTTAAAACAGTAAATCACAGAATCAAGAAACAAAACAAAACAAAATACAAACAGGACATTTAGGAACATTAAACTGTATTTTTAATAGGAACTATATTATTGGACAACGAAAAACAAAGGGGCGATAATTCAATCTGGTAACCAGATACTATGCCAAAAACTATCCGAAAAATATCGAATTTTTGTTTCATGATAGTTTTCTGTTTGTTTTCTGCCTGTTGTCTGGTTAAAAGTAATATTGAGTTATTGCATCAAATGTGTAATTTCTAAAACAATATTGAAATAGAATTCATCTGAATCTTATGATAACAAGTAGCTATGGGTATAGATAAACGACCCCATTAGTACACCTAAACAACTGCTTGTTATGTATCTAATTACTCTGTTATCAATTTATTAATGCTTTCATTTCGTGCGAATATTCTGTTTGCAAATAGTTGATTTAAACACGTGATTAGAAATTGTTTACCTTTATTATACTTGTTTTAATTTGAAAATCTGTACTGTTTAAATTTTAAATGTATTTTTATACATACTACAAGGGAAAATGATGCCGATTAATGTTACAATATTCCATGTCAAAACAATCTGATTTTGTTAGTAGGTTTGCAGAATTTGTAGTATAATAATACCACTAATATTCTCACGCGGTTTTTTTTAAGTATTGAACTAGACTAATTTTACCCATGTTGCCGATCTTCTATGCTTAGAATCGTTTCAAATCCTGATTTTAAGAGTAGGTTCCTAAGGAATTGAAGAGAACGGTTATGTTCTTAGAAAAAAAGGATTTACTCTGAACATGAAAGGAAAATTAATCCATATTGATAGTGTCATTTCGCCGTTTCAAGTAACTGCAATAAAGCTTTATCAAAATTTTATCGCCTAGCAATGAAGTACAAATCAGGAATCAAATGATGTATAACTGCAGAAAACGAAAAAGAACATCATAACGAAAGAAATTAACAAAAATGATTGAGATGGTGTTTTACTCCCTTGCAACGCTACATAGATGAACATGAAAAGGATGATAAAATGAATATGTAATGATGATGATTTATGAAAGATGGGGATGGGGTGGGAAACAAAGAAACAGTAAATTTCAAAGAACCACAGGAAAAAGGGAGAGGTGGGTAGGGGCGGAAATTTAGCCTAAATGGTGCGCTACTTGGCGTGAAAAGGAGCCCTTTAACGTATATGAGGCGTGGCACTCCAAACACGTTAGCGCACTATGGTTAGAGGTCATGTTTTGCGTACTAACCAGAAACGCCAAATATGAATTTTCTGTTTTAGTGGTAATGCCAAAGCAAATGATTGTTTCTGTTTGTTGTCTGGTTAAAAGTAATATCAATTAAGTTATGACATTGAATATATGATTTTTAAAAATAATACTAAAATTAGATAGAATACATCTGAATCTTGCAATAGCCAATAGCTAAGGGTAAAAATAAATAACCCCATTTGTAAATATATACAACTTCTTGGTATTTTATCACTCTTTTATCATTATATGTGTAGTGTCATTTTGTGCGACAATTCTGTTTGCAAATAGTTGATTTTAACACATGGTAACAATTATCTCCCTTTATTATCATTTTGACATTTAAAAATAATCTGAACGTTTGATTTTTTAATTGTAAATAAATACAGACGTCATGGACAAATGATTCAAAATAATGTAAGATTTTTTTTATTCGAAGCAACCTGATTTTGTTAGAATGTTTGCATAATTTGTAGTAGCCTTATACCATTTATATTCTAATGACAATTTTTTCTAATATTGAAATAAACTATTGAGGTTCATTGACGTCGCTGCAGACCTATATATAGGTATAGTCACGACGTTAAACTCCCCAGTCAGTCAGAGGTTCATTCCTTTACAATTATGTAGCTCCTTTGACACCTTAGAAAGGCGGAGCTACAATGCGGTCTCATTGCTCGTAACGAAGCAACGCCGAAAGCGAAATCTAAGGTTCTTCCTACCCCAGACATAGGTTGAATATCTTAGTAATAATTTGGTTCCCCAATTTGGTATTTTTGGTTATACTGTTCTATGCTCTTCATATTCATACAGTGTTTGGCATTTTCAATATTTTTGGTAGAGCGCCTCTGATGAGTCTTGAATAGACGAAACGCGCGTCAGGCGTAGCAAAATTTATTGTCTGGAACTTTGTTGTCATTTGTATTTCGAACACACGTGAAGGTTAGCACTGCTGGTGGAGTTTAAATTACCCGAGGTTAGCCCGCTCCGGCACCAACACTGTTGAGTTGGAGAATACATCAAAGCTTTAAATTATCCGTCTAAATTTCAAAATTGTCTAAACCCTAAGGTTCTTCCTACCCCAGACATAGGTTGAATATCTTAGTAATAATTTGGTTCCCCAATTTGGTATTGTTGGTTATACTGTTCTATGCTCTTCATATTCATACAGTGTTTGGCATTTTCAATATTTTTGGTAGAGCGCCTCTGATGAGTCTTGAATAGACGAAACGCGCGTCAGGCGTAGCAAAATTTATTGTCTGGAACTTTGTTGTCATTTGTATTTCGAACACACGTGAAGGTTAGCACTGCTGGTGGAGTTTAAATTACCCGAGGTTAGCCCGCTCCGGCACCAACACTTTTGAGTTGGAGAATACATCAAAGCTTTAAATTATCCGTCTAAATTTCAAAATTGTCTAAACCCTAAGGTTCTTCCTACCCCAGACATAGGTTGAATATCTTAGTAATAATTTGGTTCCCCAATTTGGTATTTTTAGTTATACTGTTCTATGCTCTTCATATTCATACAGTGTTTGGCATTTTCAATATTTTTGGTAGAGCGCCTCTGATGAGTCTTGAATAGACGAAACGCGCGTCAGGCGTAGCAAAATTTATTGTCTGGAACTTTGTTGTCATTTGTATTCACAACAGGCGCATTTCAATCAATTAGATGCATAACGTGGAACTAAAATATTGCTTATAGTATTTTTAAGACGAAAGTAGTTCAAATTTAACGACATTAAATGGAATTTAAAAGATGTTCGTGAAAGTATCAACTTTTGAAGTATCTTGATCCTGAACTTTACAACAAAGTTCAGGATCAGAATATTGAAAATATGGGGTTTCTTACAATACTGAAGTCACCTTGGGCTTTAACCATTATTGAAGACATATTATTTAGAGATACATTTGTAATTTCGAAAAATCTTAAAGCTTTATTAGAGTTTGAGAAAGAAATTGTATTTGCTCCATTACGAGTAATGGGGCTGCATTGTAGCTCCGCCAAATCAAAGATGTCAAAGGAGCTACATTATTGTAGCTATTGTCTTCTATGCTCAGCAGGATTTTTAATCCGAAGTTTTGTTACAAAAACGATAACAGAGTGTATCCAAAATGGAACTGCAGAGAAGAATTATGTTCTTCCAACAATAATTAAAAAAAAAACATTTACTCTTGGCTTGAGTTCTTCTTATAAAATGATTTGAAATAATATCCTCATAAATCCCGTGCGGGACCCGGGTGGCGAATAGCCCCCCCCTCCCCCACCAGCAGAGCCTAGCTTGTCATAAGAGAATACTAAGGGTCTTGGGATTCTGACGTCGGGTCAGTGCTCAGCCCAAAGAGCAGCCAGGTGTGAACCCTAAGAGGCTGCATAGGTTAGCCCTCATCAGCGGGTAGTGTCAGGTACCTAATATGGAAACCCTGACCGCTGACCATAGTGGGCCATCATGTGTGGAGAGTGCCACGCTTGATACTTGTATAAGACCCCTTAGTGGACCGCCAAGTTAAATTAGATTAAATTTTCTGCCCCTACCCATCTCTTCCTTTTTCCCGAGGTATTTCAAAATTTACTATCCTTTGTTTCCAACCCCATCCCCATATTTCATTTATCACCATCATTTCATATTCATTTTATCATCCTTTTCATGTTCATCGCGTTTAAATAACCTATATAGCGTTGGAAGGGCGTAAAACACCAACTCGTTCAGTCATATATACCCACTAAACATGTTACTTAACCTTTTTATTTTATAGCAATTAAGCTTAAATAAACAATTAAATGTAAATCACGAATCAAACATGAACTGGCGTAAGTCTGAAACAACATAACGAAAGACATTAACAAATAAAATTTCAAGTATAAAAACGAACTCGAAATGAGAAATAAAACCTAAAGATCATATAAAGATGATTATCAGTTTTCCATGTGATGTGAGCAATGATGGCATTAAACGCCTACCTTGACTGATTTAGTTTTTAATAATTCTACAAAGTTCCTGCATTTATCAAGTAAGCTGTTTAGTTTTGTTAGCCAGATCTTTCTAGAGGTATAGTAGTATATGAAAATCCCCATGTGAACTTAAAAATGTGATTCATATCTTGTAGAGTTCAGAAATCTCTTCAAACTGTTTTGAAACTGTACTAATGTTGCTCTTATAAAATTGAATAAAATTATAATATAAACAGAATGTTTCTAAAACAATAAAAAAGTAAGAAATGCTCAACATACACAAATTACTGAGCATTGTAAAACCATTTAAACATAACAGATGAATAAAAAAATTGTAAACGTGTCTCCGTGAAAGACCTTAGCAATTGTTTACGAAACAATTGTCCTCCTAGTTATTATTATTTTCTTCCGCCACAAATTTTATTTTTTTGTTTCGCGACATATCATTTCAATACTTAAGGTAGTATACCGGTCATGAAAAACCAATTTAAAAATGAGTCCGCTTAGCGAAACTATTTTTAGTTACGTAGTTATCTCCCCTAAAAACTTAAAGCATGTGTCGCATCTCCTCTTAAACTACAATAAAAATAAAAATACTAAAGCATGCAATGCAATAAGGAACTAACAAAGAGGTGAATAGGACAATTTCATAAATTTCAGACTACTTCCTGATGAAAAAATTAAGACGCAAAAAGTGTCGCGACATAATAAATTGCTCAAAATGCAATTTTAAGCTTAACTACATATTATGATCTATGTTTTACATAATTTTCCATATTTGAGTCAGGTTTTTTTAGTGCTAAACAGTTGTCTAATGTCTATTCTACCTATTTGACCCAAAAATGACAAAAAATTGCAGAACAATTAGACGCGATTGGATTTTTAAGAAATTTACACCGGTCTTTGGTACAGATTAACCGTATGACCTTGACTGACTTTTCAAGGTCAAATCAACTTAATGACACTATTCCAACACATTTAAACCATTTTAGGGTCTTAGATATAAAAAATGAAAAAAATGAAAATTTATCCCCCCTTTTTCCCAAAAATATAGAATTTGACATTTTTGCACTAAAAGTGGTCAAAACATGTTAAATGTACTACTTTTAATCATATTTAGTCAAAACCAGATGAAAAAATGTTGACCGGTTCTTATTAAGGTCTTTCACGACTACGGTCGTAAAGACCTTCTTGCAATTCTTCTGATTATTATTATTATTTTCTTCCGCCACAAATTTTATTTTTTTGTTTCGCGACATATCATTTCAATACTTAAGGTAGTATACCGGTCATGAAAAACCAATTTAAAAATGAGTCCGCTTAGCGAAACTATTTTTAGTTACGTAGTTATCTCCCCTAAAAACTTAAAGCATGTGTCGCATCTCCTCTTAAACTACAATAAAAATAAAAATACTAAAGCATGCAATGCAATAAGGAACTAACAAAGAGGTGAATAGGACAATTTCATAAATTTCAGACTACTTCCTGATGAAAAAATTAAGACGCAAAAAGTGTCGCGACATAATAAATTGCTCAAAATGCAATTTTAAGCTTAACTACATATTATGATCTATGTTTTACATAATTTTCCATATTTGAGTCAGGTTTTTTTAGTGCTAAACAGTTGTCTAATGTCTATTCTACCTATTTGACCCAAAAATGACAAAAAATTGCAGAACAATTAGACGCGATTGGATTTTTAAGAAATTTACACCGGTCTTTGGTACAGATTAACCGTATGACCTTGACTGACTTTTCAAGGTCAAATCAACTTAATGACACTATTCCAACACATTTAAACCATTTTAGGGTCTTAGATATAAAAAATGAAAAAAATGAAAATTTATCCCCCCTTTTTCCCAAAAATATAGAATTTGACATTTTTGCACTAAAAGTGGTCAAAACATGTTAAATGTACTACTTTTAATCATATTTAGTCAAAACCAGATGAAAAAATGTTGACCGGTTCTTATTAAGGTCTTTCACGACTACGGTCGTAAAGACCTTCTTGCAATTCTTCTGATTATTATTATTATTTTCTTCCGCCACAAATTTTATTTTTTTGTTTCGCGACATATCATTTCAATACTTAAGGTAGTATACCGGTCATGAAAAACCAATTTAAAAATGAGTCCGCTTAGCGAAACTATTTTTAGTTACGTAGTTATCTCCCCTAAAAACTTAAAGCATGTGTCGCATCTCCTCTTAAACTACAATAAAAATAAAAATACTAAAGCATGCAATGCAATAAGGAACTAACAAAGAGGTGAATAGGACAATTTCATAAATTTCAGACTACTTCCTGATGAAAAAATTAAGACGCAAAAAGTGTCGCGACATAATAAATTGCTCAAAATGCAATTTTAAGCTTAACTACATATTATGATCTATGTTTTACATAATTTTCCATATTTGAGTCAGGTTTTTTTAGTGCTAAACAGTTGTCTAATGTCTATTCTACCTATTTGACCCAAAAATGACAAAAAATTGCAGAACAATTAGACGCGATTGGATTTTTAAGAAATTTACACCGGTCTTTGGTACAGATTAACCGTATGACCTTGACTGACTTTTCAAGGTCAAATCAACTTAATGACACTATTCCAACACATTTAAACCATTTTAGGGTCTTAGATATAAAAAATGAAAAAAATGAAAATTTATCCCCCCTTTTTCCCAAAAATATAGAATTTGACATTTTTGCACTAAAAGTGGTCAAAACATGTTAAATGTACTACTTTTAATCATATTTAGTCAAAACCAGATGAAAAAATGTTGACCGGTTCTTATTAAGGTCTTTCACGACTACGGTCGTAAAGACCTTCTTGCAATTCTTCTGATTATTAAGGTCTTTCACGACTACGGTCGTAAAGACCTTCTAGCAATTCTTCTGATTATTATTATTATTATTATTTTTCATCCGCCGCCCCAATATATTTTTTGTTTCGCGACATATCATTTTGATATTTAAGGTGGTATATCGGTCATAAAAAAACTCTTCGCAATTTACCCTGCGAAAGCGAACTATTTCTTGTTACGGAGTTATCTCCCCTAACACCGTAAAGTTTGTGTCTTCTTCTCCTCCTAAACTACAATAAAAACACAAAAACTAAAGCATGCAAAGTGTTAAGGAACTAATAAACAAGCTCTATGGACCAATTTAATAAATTTCAAATCACTTCCTGTTGACGCGTTTAAGATTCAAAAAGTGTCGCGACGCGTCAAAATTTTTATCTTTTAAACCGTTGGTCATAGAGACTTGGAACCTTCACCATTAAACTTAGGTGACATATGTTACATCCAAATATGTCAAAATCCAAGGTCAAAGGTCAAGGTCAAATTAACCAAAATGGAATTTTAAGGGTTACTACATATACAGATCTATATTTTACATAATTATTCATATCTTAGTCATATTTTTAGTGCTAATCAGTTGTCCAATGTCTTTTCTACCTCTTAAAACCCCAAAATGAGAAAAAAATGCTAAAATATTGAACGCGAATGGATTTTAAGGAAATTTACACCGGTCTTAGATACAGAGTAACCGTATGACCTTGACTGACTTTTCAAGGTCAAATCAACTTTATGACACTATTTCAACACATTTAACCCATTTAAGGGTCTCAGATATTAGAAATAAAGAAATTAATAGTTCATCCCCCCTTTTTTCCAAAAATGTGAAAATTGACATTTTTGCACTAAAAGTGGTCAAAACATGTTAAATATACTACTTTTAATCATATTTAGTCAAAATCAGATGAAAAAATGTTGACCGGTCTTTATTAAGGTCTTTCACGACTACGGTCGTAAAGACCTTCTAGCAATTCTTCTGATTATTATTATTATTATTATTTTTCATCCGCCGCCCCAATATATTTTTTGTTTCGCGACATATCATTTTGATATTTAAGGTGGTATATCGGTCATAAAAAAACTCTTCGCAATTTACCCTGCGAAAGCGAACTATTTCTTGTTACGGAGTTATCTCCCCTAACACCGTAAAGTTTGTGTCTTCTTCTCCTCCTAAACTACAATAAAAACACAAAAACTAAAGCATGCAAAGTGCTAAGGAACAAATGCAATAGTTTTATTTGTTGTTTTTAATTGGAAATCTTTGGTCTCTTTTTATGAGGACATGAGTTAGGAAAATTAATTCTTTTTCTATATCTAGTGTCATTGACTTTCCATGCTCAATTTATGTTTTAGGTTAAAACAGTAAATCTTAGAATCAAGAAACAAAACAAAACAAAATACAAACGGGACATTTCGGAACAATAAATTGTAATTTTAATAGGAACTATATTATTGGACAACGAAAAACAAAGGGGCGATAATTCAATCTGGTAACCAGAGACTATGCCAAAAACTATCCGAAAAATATGGAATTTTTGTTTAAGTGGTTATGCCAAACCATGATAGTTTTCTGTTTGTTTTCTGCCTGTTGTCTGGTTAAAAGTAATATTGAGTTATTGCATCAAATGTGTAATTTTTAAAAACAATATTGAAATAGAATTCATCTGAATCTTGTGATAACAAGTAGCTATGGGTAAAGATAAACGACCACATTATTACACCTAAACAACTGCTTGTTATGTATCTAATTACTCTGTTATCAATTTATTAATGCTTTCATTTCGTGCGAATATTCTGTTTGCAAATAGTTGATTAGAAATTGTTTCCCTTTATTATACCTTTTTAAATTTGAAAATCTGTACTGTTTAAATTTTAAATGTATTTTTATACATACTACAAGGGAAAATGATGCCGATTAATGTTACAATATTCCATGTCAAAACAATCTGATTCTGTTCGTAGGTTTGCATAATTTGTAGTATAATAATACCACTAATATTCTCACGCGTTTTTTTTAAGTATTGAACTAGACTAGTTTCAACCATGTCGCCGATCTTCTATGCTTAGAATTGTTACAAATCCTGATTTTAAGATTAGGTTCCTAAGGGATTGAAGAGAACGGTTATGTTCTTAGAAAAAATGATTAACTCTGAACATGAAAGGAAAATTAATCCATATAGATAGTGTCATTTCGCCGTTTCAAGTAACTGCAATAAAGCTTTATTAAAATTTTATCGCCTAGCAATGAAGTTCAAATCAGGAATCAAATGACGTATGTCTGCAGAAAACGAAAAAGAACATCATATATAACGAAAGAAATTGACAAAAATGATTGAGATGGTGTTTTACTCCCTTACAACACTACATAGTTAATCTAAAGGTCATGAACATGAAAAGGATGATAAAATGAATATGAAATAATGATGATTTATGAAAGATGGTGATGGGGTGGGAAACAAAGAAACAGTAAATTTCAAAGAACCACAGGAAAAGGGAGAGGTGGGTAGGGGCGGAAATTTTGCCTAAATGGTGCGCTACTTGGCGTGAAAAGGAGCCCTTTTACGTATATGAGGCGTGGCACTTCAAGCACGTTGGCGCACTATGGTTAGCGGTCATGTTTTGTGTACTAACCAGAAACGCCAAATATGAATTTTCTGTTTCAGTGGTAATGCCAAGGCAAATGATTGTTTCTGTTTGTTGTCTGGTTAAAAGTAATATCAATTAAGGTATGACATTAAATATATGATTTTTAAAAATAATACTAAAATTAAATAGAATACATCTGAATCTTGCAATAGCCAATAGCTAAGGGTAAAAATAAATGACCCCATTTGTATATATATACAACTTCTTGGTATTTTATCACTCTTTTATCATTATATGTGTAGTGTCATTTCGTACAACAATTCTGTTTGCAAATAGTTGATTTTAACACACGGTAACAATTATCTCCCTTATTATCATTTTTGCAATTAAAAATAATCTGTACGTTTGATTTTTTAATTGTAAATAAATACAGACGTCATGGACAAATGATTCAAAATAATGTAAGAATTTTTTTATTTGAAGCAACCTGATTTTGTTAGAATGTTTGCATAATTTGTAGTAGCCTTATACCATCTATATTCTAATGACAATTTTTTTAAATATTGAAATAAACTATTTTTCTTCCTCTTCGATTATGTAGCTCCTATGACATCTATGAAACGGCGGAGCCACAATTCGATCCCATGGCTCGTAACGAAGCAACGCCGAAAGCGAAATCACACCGGGCGCAATTCAATCAATTAGATGCATACTGAGGAACTAAAATACTGCTTATAGTATTTTTATGACGAAAATAGTTAAAGTTTACCGACATTTAATGGAATTTAAAAGATGTCCGTGGCAGTATCAACTTTTGAAGTATCTTGATCCTGAACTTTATAATATTTATAATAAAGTTCAGGATCAGAATATTGAAAATATGGGGTTTCTTACAATACTAAAATCACCTTTGGCTTTAACCAAATTTATTATTGAAGACATATTATTTAGAGATACATTTGTAATTTCGAACAATCTTGAAGCTTTATTAGAGTTTGAGAAAGAAATTGTATTTGCTCCATTACGAGTTATGGGGCTGCATTGTAGCTCCGCCAAATCAAAGATGTCAAAGGAGCTACATTATATAATTATTGTAGCTACTGTCTTCTATGCTCAGCAGGATTTTTAATCCGAAGTTTTGTTACAAAAACGATAACAGAGTGTATCCAAAATGAAACTGCAGAGAAGAATTATGTTCTTCCAACAATAATAAAAAAAACACTTTTACTCTTGGCTTGAGTTCTTATAAAATGATTTGAAATAATAACCACACAAATCCCGTGCGTGACCCGGGTGGCGAATAGCGCCCCCCCCCCACCAGCAGAGCCTAGCTTGTCGTAAGAGGATACTAAGGGTCTTGGGATTCTGACGTCGGGTCAGTGCTCAGCCTAAAGAGCAACCAGGTGTGAACCCTAGGAGGCTGCATAGGTTAGCCCTCGTCAGCGGGTGTTGTCAGGTACATAATATGGAAACCCTGACCGCTGACCATAGTGGGCCATCATGTGTAGAGAGTGCCACGCTTCATACATGTATAAGACCCCTTAGTGGACCGCCAAGTTGTGTACTGCATAGATTAAATTTTCTGCCCCTACCCATCTCTCCCTTTTTCTTGAGGTTCTTCAAATTTACTATCCTTTGTTTCCAACCCCATCCCCATATTTCATTTATCACCATCATTTCATGTTCATTTTATCATCCTTTTCATGTTCATCGCGTTTAAATAACCTATATAGCGTTGGAAGGGCGTAAAACACCAACTCGTTCAGTCATATATACCCACTAAAAATGTTACTTAACCTTTTTATTTTATACCGGTAGCAATTAAGCTTAAATAAACAAGTAAATGTAAATCACGAATCAAACATGAAATGGCGTAAGTCTGAAACAACATAACGAATGACATTAACAAATAGAATTTCAAGTATAAAAACGAACTCACAATGAGATATAAAACCTAAAGATCCTATAAAGATGTTTATCAGTTTTCCATGTGATGTGAGCAATGATGGCATTAAATACCTACCTTGACTGATTTAGTTTTAAATAATTCTACAATGTTCCTGCATTTATCAAATAAGCTGTTTAGTTTTGTTAGCCAGATCTTTCTAGAGGTATAGTAGTATATGAAAATCCCCATGTGAACTTATAAATGTGATTCATATCTTGTAGAGTTCAGAAATCTCTTCAAACTGTTTTGAAACTGTACTAATGTTGCTCTTATAAAATTGAACAAAATTATAATATAAACAGAATGTCTCTAAAACAATAAAAAAAAGAACGAAAATTTCATTATTACGCTCAGCATACACATTTTACTGAGCATTGTAAAACCATTTAAACATAACTGATTAAAAAAATAATTGTAAACGTGTCTCCGTGAAAGACCTTAGCAATTGTTTACGAAACAATTGTCCTCCTAGTTATTATTATTTTCTTCCGCCACAAATTTTATTTTTTTGTTTCGCGACATATCATTTCAATACTTAAGGTAGTATACCGGTCATGAAAAACCAATTTAAAAATGAGTCCGCTTAGCGAAACTATTTTTAGTTACGTAGTTATCTCCCCTAAAAACTTAAAGCATGTGTCGCATCTCCTCTTAAACTACAATAAAAATAAAAATACTAAAGCATGCAATGCAATAAGGAACTAACAAAGAGGTGAATAGGACAATTTCATAAATTTCAGACTACTTCCTGATGAAAAAATTAAGACGCAAAAAGTGTCGCGACATAATAAATTGCTCAAAATGCAATTTTAAGCTTAACTACATATTATGATCTATGTTTTACATAATTTTCCATATTTGAGTCAGGTTTTTTTAGTGCTAAACAGTTGTCTAATGTCTATTCTACCTATTTGACCCAAAAATGACAAAAAATTGCAGAACAATTAGACGCGATTGGATTTTTAAGAAATTTACACCGGTCTTTGGTACAGATTAACCGTATGACCTTGACTGACTTTTCAAGGTCAAATCAACTTAATGACACTATTCCAACACATTTAAACCATTTTAGGGTCTTAGATATAAAAAATGAAAAAAATGAAAATTTATCCCCCCTTTTTCCCAAAAATATAGAATTTGACATTTTTGCACTAAAAGTGGTCAAAACATGTTAAATGTACTACTTTTAATCATATTTAGTCAAAACCAGATGAAAAAATGTTGACCGGTTCTTATTAAGGTCTTTCACGACTACGGTCGTAAAGACCTTCTTGCAATTCTTCTGATTATTATTATTATTTTCTTCCGCCACAAATTTTATTTTTTTGTTTCGCGACATATCATTTCAATACTTAAGGTAGTATACCGGTCATGAAAAACCAATTTAAAAATGAGTCCGCTTAGCGAAACTATTTTTAGTTACGTAGTTATCTCCCCTAAAAACTTAAAGCATGTGTCGCATCTCCTCTTAAACTACAATAAAAATAAAAATACTAAAGCATGCAATGCAATAAGGAACTAACAAAGAGGTGAATAGGACAATTTCATAAATTTCAGACTACTTCCTGATGAAAAAATTAAGACGCAAAAAGTGTCGCGACATAATAAATTGCTCAAAATGCAATTTTAAGCTTAACTACATATTATGATCTATGTTTTACATAATTTTCCATATTTGAGTCAGGTTTTTTTAGTGCTAAACAGTTGTCTAATGTCTATTCTACCTATTTGACCCAAAAATGACAAAAAATTGCAGAACAATTAGACGCGATTGGATTTTTAAGAAATTTACACCGGTCTTTGGTACAGATTAACCGTATGACCTTGACTGACTTTTCAAGGTCAAATCAACTTAATGACACTATTCCAACACATTTAAACCATTTTAGGGTCTTAGATATAAAAAATGAAAAAAATGAAAATTTATCCCCCCTTTTTCCCAAAAATATAGAATTTGACATTTTTGCACTAAAAGTGGTCAAAACATGTTAAATGTACTACTTTTAATCATATTTAGTCAAAACCAGATGAAAAAATGTTGACCGGTTCTTATTAAGGTCTTTCACGACTACGGTCGTAAAGACCTTCTTGCAATTCTTCTGATTATTATTATTATTTTCTTCCGCCACAAATTTTATTTTTTTGTTTCGCGACATATCATTTCAATACTTAAGGTAGTATACCGGTCATGAAAAACCAATTTAAAAATGAGTCCGCTTAGCGAAACTATTTTTAGTTACGTAGTTATCTCCCCTAAAAACTTAAAGCATGTGTCGCATCTCCTCTTAAACTACAATAAAAATAAAAATACTAAAGCATGCAATGCAATAAGGAACTAACAAAGAGGTGAATAGGACAATTTCATAAATTTCAGACTACTTCCTGATGAAAAAATTAAGACGCAAAAAGTGTCGCGACATAATAAATTGCTCAAAATGCAATTTTAAGCTTAACTACATATTATGATCTATGTTTTACATAATTTTCCATATTTGAGTCAGGTTTTTTTAGTGCTAAACAGTTGTCTAATGTCTATTCTACCTATTTGACCCAAAAATGACAAAAAATTGCAGAACAATTAGACGCGATTGGATTTTTAAGAAATTTACACCGGTCTTTGGTACAGATTAACCGTATGACCTTGACTGACTTTTCAAGGTCAAATCAACTTAATGACACTATTCCAACACATTTAAACCATTTTAGGGTCTTAGATATAAAAAATGAAAAAAATGAAAATTTATCCCCCCTTTTTCCCAAAAATATAGAATTTGACATTTTTGCACTAAAAGTGGTCAAAACATGTTAAATGTACTACTTTTAATCATATTTAGTCAAAACCAGATGAAAAAATGTTGACCGGTTCTTATTAAGGTCTTTCACTACTACGGTCGTAAAGACCTTCTTGCAATTCTTCTGATTATTATTATTATTTTCTTCCGCCACAAATTTTATTTTTTTGTTTCGCGACATATCATTTCAATACTTAAGGTAGTATACCGGTCATGAAAAACCAATTTAAAAATGAGTCCGCTTAGCGAAACTATTTTTAGTTACGTAGTTATCTCCCCTAAAAACTTAAAGCATGTGTCGCATCTCCTCTTAAACTACAATAAAAATAAAAATACTAAAGCATGCAATGCAATAAGGAACTAACAAAGAGGTGAATAGGACAATTTCATAAATTTCAGACTACTTCCTGATGAAAAAATTAAGACGCAAAAAGTGTCGCGACATAATAAATTGCTCAAAATGCAATTTTAAGCTTAACTACATATTATGATCTATGTTTTACATAATTTTCCATATTTGAGTCAGGTTTTTTTAGTGCTAAACAGTTGTCTAATGTCTATTCTACCTATTTGACCCAAAAATGACAAAAAATTGCAGAACAATTAGACGCGATTGGATTTTTAAGAAATTTACACCGGTCTTTGGTACAGATTAACCGTATGACCTTGACTGACTTTTCAAGGTCAAATCAACTTAATGACACTATTCCAACACATTTAAACCATTTTAGGGTCTTAGATATAAAAAATGAAAAAAATGAAAATTTATCCCCCCTTTTTCCCAAAAATATAGAATTTGACATTTTTGCACTAAAAGTGGTCAAAACATGTTAAATGTACTACTTTTAATCATATTTAGTCAAAACCAGATGAAAAAATGTTGACCGGTTCTTATTAAGGTCTTTCACGACTACGGTCGTAAAGACCTTCTTGCAATTCTTCTGATTATTATTATTATTTTCTTCCGCCACAAATTTTATTTTTTTGTTTCGCGACATATCATTTCAATACTTAAGGTAGTATACCGGTCATGAAAAACCAATTTAAAAATGAGTCCGCTTAGCGAAACTATTTTTAGTTACGTAGTTATCTCCCCTAAAAACTTAAAGCATGTGTCGCATCTCCTCTTAAACTACAATAAAAATAAAAATACTAAAGCATGCAATGCAATAAGGAACTAACAAAGAGGTGAATAGGACAATTTCATAAATTTCAGACTACTTCCTGATGAAAAAATTAAGACGCAAAAAGTGTCGCGACATAATAAATTGCTCAAAATGCAATTTTAAGCTTAACTACATATTATGATCTATGTTTTACATAATTTTCCATATTTGAGTCAGGTTTTTTTAGTGCTAAACAGTTGTCTAATGTCTATTCTACCTATTTGACCCAAAAATGACAAAAAATTGCAGAACAATTAGACGCGATTGGATTTTTAAGAAATTTACACCGGTCTTTGGTACAGATTAACCGTATGACCTTGACTGACTTTTCAAGGTCAAATCAACTTAATGACACTATTCCAACACATTTAAACCATTTTAGGGTCTTAGATATAAAAAATGAAAAAAATGAAAATTTATCCCCCCTTTTTCCCAAAAATATAGAATTTGACATTTTTGCACTAAAAGTGGTCAAAACATGTTAAATGTACTACTTTTAATCATATTTAGTCAAAACCAGATGAAAAAATGTTGACCGGTTCTTATTAAGGTCTTTCACGACTACGGTCGTAAAGACCTTCTTGCAATTCTTCTGATTATTATTATTATTTTCTTCCGCCACAAATTTTATTTTTTTGTTTCGCGACATATCATTTCAATACTTAAGGTAGTATACCGGTCATGAAAAACCAATTTAAAAATGAGTCCGCTTAGCGAAACTATTTTTAGTTACGTAGTTATCTCCCCTAAAAACTTAAAGCATGTGTCGCATCTCCTCTTAAACTACAATAAAAATAAAAATACTAAAGCATGCAATGCAATAAGGAACTAACAAAGAGGTGAATAGGACAATTTCATAAATTTCAGACTACTTCCTGATGAAAAAATTAAGACGCAAAAAGTGTCGCGACATAATAAATTGCTCAAAATGCAATTTTAAGCTTAACTACATATTATGATCTATGTTTTACATAATTTTCCATATTTGAGTCAGGTTTTTTTAGTGCTAAACAGTTGTCTAATGTCTATTCTACCTATTTGACCCAAAAATGACAAAAAATTGCAGAACAATTAGACGCGATTGGATTTTTAAGAAATTTACACCGGTCTTTGGTACAGATTAACCGTATGACCTTGACTGACTTTTCAAGGTCAAATCAACTTAATGACACTATTCCAACACATTTAAACCATTTTAGGGTCTTAGATATAAAAAATGAAAAAAATGAAAATTTATCCCCCCTTTTTCCCAAAAATATAGAATTTGACATTTTTGCACTAAAAGTGGTCAAAACATGTTAAATGTACTACTTTTAATCATATTTAGTCAAAACCAGATGAAAAAATGTTGACCGGTTCTTATTAAGGTCTTTCACGACTACGGTCGTAAAGACCTTCTTGCAATTCTTCTGATTATTATTATTATTTTCTTCCGCCACAAATTTTATTTTTTTGTTTCGCGACATATCATTTCAATACTTAAGGTAGTATACCGGTCATGAAAAACCAATTTAAAAATGAGTCCGCTTAGCGAAACTATTTTTAGTTACGTAGTTATCTCCCCTAAAAACTTAAAGCATGTGTCGCATCTCCTCTTAAACTACAATAAAAATAAAAATACTAAAGCATGCAATGCAATAAGGAACTAACAAAGAGGTGAATAGGACAATTTCATAAATTTCAGACTACTTCCTGATGAAAAAATTAAGACGCAAAAAGTGTCGCGACATAATAAATTGCTCAAAATGCAATTTTAAGCTTAACTACATATTATGATCTATGTTTTACATAATTTTCCATATTTGAGTCAGGTTTTTTTAGTGCTAAACAGTTGTCTAATGTCTATTCTACCTATTTGACCCAAAAATGACAAAAAATTGCAGAACAATTAGACGCGATTGGATTTTTAAGAAATTTACACCGGTCTTTGGTACAGATTAACCGTATGACCTTGACTGACTTTTCAAGGTCAAATCAACTTAATGACACTATTCCAACACATTTAAACCATTTTAGGGTCTTAGATATAAAAAATGAAAAAAATGAAAATTTATCCCCCCTTTTTCCCAAAAATATAGAATTTGACATTTTTGCACTAAAAGTGGTCAAAACATGTTAAATGTACTACTTTTAATCATATTTAGTCAAAACCAGATGAAAAAATGTTGACCGGTTCTTATTAAGGTCTTTCACGACTACGGTCGTAAAGACCTTCTTGCAATTCTTCTGATTATTATTATTATTTTCTTCCGCCACAAATTTTATTTTTTTGTTTCGCGACATATCATTTCAATACTTAAGGTAGTATACCGGTCATGAAAAACCAATTTAAAAATGAGTCCGCTTAGCGAAACTATTTTTAGTTACGTAGTTATCTCCCCTAAAAACTTAAAGCATGTGTCGCATCTCCTCTTAAACTACAATAAAAATAAAAATACTAAAGCATGCAATGCAATAAGGAACTAACAAAGAGGTGAATAGGACAATTTCATAAATTTCAGACTACTTCCTGATGAAAAAATTAAGACGCAAAAAGTGTCGCGACATAATAAATTGCTCAAAATGCAATTTTAAGCTTAACTACATATTATGATCTATGTTTTACATAATTTTCCATATTTGAGTCAGGTTTTTTTAGTGCTAAACAGTTGTCTAATGTCTATTCTACCTATTTGACCCAAAAATGACAAAAAATTGCAGAACAATTAGACGCGATTGGATTTTTAAGAAATTTACACCGGTCTTTGGTACAGATTAACCGTATGACCTTGACTGACTTTTCAAGGTCAAATCAACTTAATGACACTATTCCAACACATTTAAACCATTTTAGGGTCTTAGATATAAAAAATGAAAAAAATGAAAATTTATCCCCCCTTTTTCCCAAAAATATAGAATTTGACATTTTTGCACTAAAAGTGGTCAAAACATGTTAAATGTACTACTTTTAATCATATTTAGTCAAAACCAGATGAAAAAATGTTGACCGGTTCTTATTAAGGTCTTTCACTACTACGGTCGTAAAGACCTTCTTGCAATTCTTCTGATTATTATTATTATTTTCTTCCGCCACAAATTTTATTTTTTTGTTTCGCGACATATCATTTCAATACTTAAGGTAGTATACCGGTCATGAAAAACCAATTTAAAAATGAGTCCGCTTAGCGAAACTATTTTTAGTTACGTAGTTATCTCCCCTAAAAACTTAAAGCATGTGTCGCATCTCCTCTTAAACTACAATAAAAATAAAAATACTAAAGCATGCAATGCAATAAGGAACTAACAAAGAGGTGAATAGGACAATTTCATAAATTTCAGACTACTTCCTGATGAAAAAATTAAGACGCAAAAAGTGTCGCGACATAATAAATTGCTCAAAATGCAATTTTAAGCTTAACTACATATTATGATCTATGTTTTACATAATTTTCCATATTTGAGTCAGGTTTTTTTAGTGCTAAACAGTTGTCTAATGTCTATTCTACCTATTTGACCCAAAAATGACAAAAAATTGCAGAACAATTAGACGCGATTGGATTTTTAAGAAATTTACACCGGTCTTTGGTACAGATTAACCGTATGACCTTGACTGACTTTTCAAGGTCAAATCAACTTAATGACACTATTCCAACACATTTAAACCATTTTAGGGTCTTAGATATAAAAAATGAAAAAAATGAAAATTTATCCCCCCTTTTTCCCAAAAATATAGAATTTGACATTTTTGCACTAAAAGTGGTCAAAACATGTTAAATGTACTACTTTTAATCATATTTAGTCAAAACCAGATGAAAAAATGTTGACCGGTTCTTATTAAGGTCTTTCACGACTACGGTCGTAAAGACCTTCTTGCAATTCTTCTGATTATTATTATTATTTTCTTCCGCCACAAATTTTATTTTTTTGTTTCGCGACATATCATTTCAATACTTAAGGTAGTATACCGGTCATGAAAAACCAATTTAAAAATGAGTCCGCTTAGCGAAACTATTTTTAGTTACGTAGTTATCTCCCCTAAAAACTTAAAGCATGTGTCGCATCTCCTCTTAAACTACAATAAAAATAAAAATACTAAAGCATGCAATGCAATAAGGAACTAACAAAGAGGTGAATAGGACAATTTCATAAATTTCAGACTACTTCCTGATGAAAAAATTAAGACGCAAAAAGTGTCGCGACATAATAAATTGCTCAAAATGCAATTTTAAGCTTAACTACATATTATGATCTATGTTTTACATAATTTTCCATATTTGAGTCAGGTTTTTTTAGTGCTAAACAGTTGTCTAATGTCTATTCTACCTATTTGACCCAAAAATGACAAAAAATTGCAGAACAATTAGACGCGATTGGATTTTTAAGAAATTTACACCGGTCTTTGGTACAGATTAACCGTATGACCTTGACTGACTTTTCAAGGTCAAATCAACTTAATGACACTATTCCAACACATTTAAACCATTTTAGGGTCTTAGATATAAAAAATGAAAAAAATGAAAATTTATCCCCCCTTTTTCCCAAAAATATAGAATTTGACATTTTTGCACTAAAAGTGGTCAAAACATGTTAAATGTACTACTTTTAATCATATTTAGTCAAAACCAGATGAAAAAATGTTGACCGGTTCTTATTAAGGTCTTTCACGACTACGGTCGTAAAGACCTTCTTGCAATTCTTCTGATTATTATTATTATTTTCTTCCGCCACAAATTTTATTTTTTTGTTTCGCGACATATCATTTCAATACTTAAGGTAGTATACCGGTCATGAAAAACCAATTTAAAAATGAGTCCGCTTAGCGAAACTATTTTTAGTTACGTAGTTATCTCCCCTAAAAACTTAAAGCATGTGTCGCATCTCCTCTTAAACTACAATAAAAATAAAAATACTAAAGCATGCAATGCAATAAGGAACTAACAAAGAGGTGAATAGGACAATTTCATAAATTTCAGACCACTTCCTGATGAAAAAATTAAGACGCAAAAAGTGTCGCGACATAATAAATTGCTCAAAATGCAATTTTAAGCTTAACTACATATTATGATCTATGTTTTACATAATTTTCCATATTTGAGTCAGGTTTTTTTAGTGCTAAACAGTTGTCTAATGTCTATTCTACCTATTTGACCCAAAAATGACAAAAAATTGCAGAACAATTAGACGCGATTGGATTTTTAAGAAATTTACACCGGTCTTTGGTACAGATTAACCGTATGACCTTGACTGACTTTTCAAGGTCAAATCAACTTAATGACACTATTCCAACACATTTAAACCATTTTAGGGTCTTAGATATAAAAAATGAAAAAAATGAAAATTTATCCCCCCTTTTTCCCAAAAATATAGAATTTGACATTTTTGCACTAAAAGTGGTCAAAACATGTTAAATGTACTACTTTTAATCATATTTAGTCAAAACCAGATGAAAAAATGTTGACCGGTTCTTATTAAGGTCTTTCACGACTACGGTCGTAAAGACCTTCTTGCAATTCTTCTGATTATTATTATTATTTTCTTCCGCCACAAATTTTATTTTTTTGTTTCGCGACATATCATTTCAATACTTAAGGTAGTATACCGGTCATGAAAAACCAATTTAAAAATGAGTCCGCTTAGCGAAACTATTTTTAGTTACGTAGTTATCTCCCCTAAAAACTTAAAGCATGTGTCGCATCTCCTCTTAAACTACAATAAAAATAAAAATACTAAAGCATGCAATGCAATAAGGAACTAACAAAGAGGTGAATAGGACAATTTCATAAATTTCAGACCACTTCCTGATGAAAAAATTAAGACGCAAAAAGTGTCGCGACATAATAAATTGCTCAAAATGCAATTTTAAGCTTAACTACATATTATGATCTATGTTTTACATAATTTTCCATATTTGAGTCAGGTTTTTTTAGTGCTAAACAGTTGTCTAATGTCTATTCTACCTATTTGACCCAAAAATGACAAAAAATTGCAGAACAATTAGACGCGATTGGATTTTTAAGAAATTTACACCGGTCTTTGGTACAGATTAACCGTATGACCTTGACTGACTTTTCAAGGTCAAATCAACTTAATGACACTATTCCAACACATTTAAACCATTTTAGGGTCTTAGATATAAAAAATGAAAAAAATGAAAATTTATCCCCCCTTTTTCCCAAAAATATAGAATTTGACATTTTTGCACTAAAAGTGGTCAAAACATGTTAAATGTACTACTTTTAATCATATTTAGTCAAAACCAGATGAAAAAATGTTGACCGGTTCTTATTAAGGTCTTTCACGACTACGGTCGTAAAGACCTTCTTGCAATTCTTCTGATTATTATTATTATTTTCTTCCGCCACAAATTTTATTTTTTTGTTTCGCGACATATCATTTCAATACTTAAGGTAGTATACCGGTCATGAAAAACCAATTTAAAAATGAGTCCGCTTAGCGAAACTATTTTTAGTTACGTAGTTATCTCCCCTAAAAACTTAAAGCATGTGTCGCATCTCCTCTTAAACTACAATAAAAATAAAAATACTAAAGCATGCAATGCAATAAGGAACTAACAAAGAGGTGAATAGGACAATTTCATAAATTTCAGACTACTTCCTGATGAAAAAATTAAGACGCAAAAAGTGTCGCGACATAATAAATTGCTCAAAATGCAATTTTAAGCTTAACTACATATTATGATCTATGTTTTACATAATTTTCCATATTTGAGTCAGGTTTTTTTAGTGCTAAACAGTTGTCTAATGTCTATTCTACCTATTTGACCCAAAAATGACAAAAAATTGCAGAACAATTAGACGCGATTGGATTTTTAAGAAATTTACACCGGTCTTTGGTACAGATTAACCGTATGACCTTGACTGACTTTTCAAGGTCAAATCAACTTAATGACACTATTCCAACACATTTAAACCATTTTAGGGTCTTAGATATAAAAAATGAAAAAAATGAAAATTTATCCCCCCTTTTTCCCAAAAATATAGAATTTGACATTTTTGCACTAAAAGTGGTCAAAACATGTTAAATGTACTACTTTTAATCATATTTAGTCAAAACCAGATGAAAAAATGTTGACCGGTTCTTATTAAGGTCTTTCACGACTACGGTCGTAAAGACCTTCTTGCAATTCTTCTGATTATTATTATTATTTTCTTCCGCCACAAATTTTATTTTTTTGTTTCGCGACATATCATTTCAATACTTAAGGTAGTATACCGGTCATGAAAAACCAATTTAAAAATGAGTCCGCTTAGCGAAACTATTTTTAGTTACGTAGTTATCTCCCCTAAAAACTTAAAGCATGTGTCGCATCTCCTCTTAAACTACAATAAAAATAAAAATACTAAAGCATGCAATGCAATAAGGAACTAACAAAGAGGTGAATAGGACAATTTCATAAATTTCAGACCACTTCCTGATGAAAAAATTAAGACGCAAAAAGTGTCGCGACATAATAAATTGCTCAAAATGCAATTTTAAGCTTAACTACATATTATGATCTATGTTTTACATAATTTTCCATATTTGAGTCAGGTTTTTTTAGTGCTAAACAGTTGTCTAATGTCTATTCTACCTATTTGACCCAAAAATGACAAAAAATTGCAGAACAATTAGACGCGATTGGATTTTTAAGAAATTTACACCGGTCTTTGGTACAGATTAACCGTATGACCTTGACTGACTTTTCAAGGTCAAATCAACTTAATGACACTATTCCAACACATTTAAACCATTTTAGGGTCTTAGATATAAAAAATGAAAAAAATGAAAATTTATCCCCCCTTTTTCCCAAAAATATAGAATTTGACATTTTTGCACTAAAAGTGGTCAAAACATGTTAAATGTACTACTTTTAATCATATTTAGTCAAAACCAGATGAAAAAATGTTGACCGGTTCTTATTAAGGTCTTTCACGACTACGGTCGTAAAGACCTTCTTGCAATTCTTCTGATTATTATTATTATTTTCTTCCGCCACAAATTTTATTTTTTTGTTTCGCGACATATCATTTCAATACTTAAGGTAGTATACCGGTCATGAAAAACCAATTTAAAAATGAGTCCGCTTAGCGAAACTATTTTTAGTTACGTAGTTATCTCCCCTAAAAACTTAAAGCATGTGTCGCATCTCCTCTTAAACTACAATAAAAATAAAAATACTAAAGCATGCAATGCAATAAGGAACTAACAAAGAGGTGAATAGGACAATTTCATAAATTTCAGACCACTTCCTGATGAAAAAATTAAGACGCAAAAAGTGTCGCGACATAATAAATTGCTCAAAATGCAATTTTAAGCTTAACTACATATTATGATCTATGTTTTACATAATTTTCCATATTTGAGTCAGGTTTTTTTAGTGCTAAACAGTTGTCTAATGTCTATTCTACCTATTTGACCCAAAAATGACAAAAAATTGCAGAACAATTAGACGCGATTGGATTTTTAAGAAATTTACACCGGTCTTTGGTACAGATTAACCGTATGACCTTGACTGACTTTTCAAGGTCAAATCAACTTAATGACACTATTCCAACACATTTAAACCATTTTAGGGTCTTAGATATAAAAAATGAAAAAAATGAAAATTTATCCCCCCTTTTTCCCAAAAATATAGAATTTGACATTTTTGCACTAAAAGTGGTCAAAACATGTTAAATGTACTACTTTTAATCATATTTAGTCAAAACCAGATGAAAAAATGTTGACCGGTTCTTATTAAGGTCTTTCACGACTACGGTCGTAAAGACCTTCTTGCAATTCTTCTGATTATTATTATTATTTTCTTCCGCCACAAATTTTATTTTTTTGTTTCGCGACATATCATTTCAATACTTAAGGTAGTATACCGGTCATGAAAAACCAATTTAAAAATGAGTCCGCTTAGCGAAACTATTTTTAGTTACGTAGTTATCTCCCCTAAAAACTTAAAGCATGTGTCGCATCTCCTCTTAAACTACAATAAAAATAAAAATACTAAAGCATGCAATGCAATAAGGAACTAACAAAGAGGTGAATAGGACAATTTCATAAATTTCAGACCACTTCCTGATGAAAAAATTAAGACGCAAAAAGTGTCGCGACATAATAAATTGCTCAAAATGCAATTTTAAGCTTAACTACATATTATGATCTATGTTTTACATAATTTTCCATATTTGAGTCAGGTTTTTTTAGTGCTAAACAGTTGTCTAATGTCTATTCTACCTATTTGACCCAAAAATGACAAAAAATTGCAGAACAATTAGACGCGATTGGATTTTTAAGAAATTTACACCGGTCTTTGGTACAGATTAACCGTATGACCTTGACTGACTTTTCAAGGTCAAATCAACTTAATGACACTATTCCAACACATTAAAACCATTTTAGGGTCTTAGATATAAAAAATGAAAAAAATGAAAATTTATCCCCCCTTTTTCCCAAAAATATAGAATTTGACATTTTTGCACTAAAAGTGGTCAAAACATGTTAAATGTACTACTTTTAATCATATTTAGTCAAAACCAGATGAAAAAATGTTGACTGGTTCTTATTAAGGTCTTTCACGACTACGGTCGTAAAGACCTTCTTGCAATTCTTCTGATTATTATTATTATTTTCTTCCGCCACAAATTTTATTTTTTTGTTTCGCGACATATCATTTCAATACTTAAGGTAGTATACCGGTCATGAAAAACCAATTTAAAAATGAGTCCGCTTAGCGAAACTATTTTTAGTTACGTAGTTATCTCCCCTAAAAACTTAAAGCATGTGTCGCATCTCCTCTTAAACTACAATAAAAATAAAAATACTAAAGCATGCAATGCAATAAGGAACTAACAAAGAGGTGAATAGGACAATTTCATAAATTTCAGACTACTTCCTGATGAAAAAATTAAGACGCAAAAAGTGTCGCGACATAATAAATTGCTCAAAATGCAATTTTAAGCTTAACTACATATTATGATCTATGTTTTACATAATTTTCCATATTTGAGTCAGGTTTTTTTAGTGCTAAACAGTTGTCTAATGTCTATTCTACCTATTTGACCCAAAAATGACAAAAAATTGCAGAACAATTAGACGCGATTGGATTTTTAAGAAATTTACACCGGTCTTTGGTACAGATTAACCGTATGACCTTGACTGACTTTTCAAGGTCAAATCAACTTAATGACACTATTCCAACACATTTAAACCATTTTAGGGTCTTAGATATAAAAAATGAAAAAAATGAAAATTTATCCCCCCTTTTCCCCAAAAATATAGAATTTGACATTTTTGCACTAAAAGTGGTCAAAACATGTTAAATGTACTACTTTTAATCATATTTAGTCAAAACCAGATGAAAAAATGTTGACCGGTTCTTATTAAGGTCTTTCACGACTACGGTCGTAAAGACCTTCTTGCAATTCTTCTGATTATTATTATTATTTTCTTCCGCCACAAATTTTATTTTTTTGTTTCGCGACATATCATTTCAATACTTAAGGTAGTATACCGGTCATGAAAAACCAATTTAAAAATGAGTCCGCTTAGCGAAACTATTTTTAGTTACGTAGTTATCTCCCCTAAAAACTTAAAGCATGTGTCGCATCTCCTCTTAAACTACAATAAAAATAAAAATACTAAAGCATGCAATGCAATAAGGAACTAACAAAGAGGTGAATAGGACAATTTCATAAATTTCAGACCACTTCCTGATGAAAAAATTAAGACGCAAAAAGTGTCGCGACATAATAAATTGCTCAAAATGCAATTTTAAGCTTAACTACATATTATGATCTATGTTTTACATAATTTTCCATATTTGAGTCAGGTTTTTTTAGTGCTAAACAGTTGTCTAATGTCTATTCTACCTATTTGACCCAAAAATGACAAAAAATTGCAGAACAATTAGACGCGATTGGATTTTTAAGAAATTTACACCGGTCTTTGGTACAGATTAACCGTATGACCTTGACTGACTTTTCAAGGTCAAATCAACTTAATGACACTATTCCAACACATTTAAACCATTTTAGGGTCTTAGATATAAAAAATGAAAAAAATGAAAATTTATCCCCCCTTTTTCCCAAAAATATAGAATTTGACATTTTTGCACTAAAAGTGGTCAAAACATGTTAAATGTACTACTTTTAATCATATTTAGTCAAAACCAGATGAAAAAATGTTGACCGGTTCTTATTAAGGTCTTTCACGACTACGGTCGTAAAGACCTTCTTGCAATTCTTCTGATTATTATTATTATTTTCTTCCGCCACAAATTTTATTTTTTTGTTTCGCGACATATCATTTCAATACTTAAGGTAGTATACCGGTCATGAAAAACCAATTTAAAAATGAGTCCGCTTAGCGAAACTATTTTTAGTTACGTAGTTATCTCCCCTAAAAACTTAAAGCATGTGTCGCATCTCCTCTTAAACTACAATAAAAATAAAAATACTAAAGCATGCAATGCAATAAGGAACTAACAAAGAGGTGAATAGGACAATTTCATAAATTTCAGACTACTTCCTGATGAAAAAATTAAGACGCAAAAAGTGTCGCGACATAATAAATTGCTCAAAATGCAATTTTAAGCTTAACTACATATTATGATCTATGTTTTACATAATTTTCCATATTTGAGTCAGGTTTTTTTAGTGCTAAACAGTTGTCTAATGTCTATTCTACCTATTTGACCCAAAAATGACAAAAAATTGCAGAACAATTAGACGCGATTGGATTTTTAAGAAATTTACACCGGTCTTTGGTACAGATTAACCGTATGACCTTGACTGACTTTTCAAGGTCAAATCAACTTAATGACACTATTCCAACACATTTAAACCATTTTAGGGTCTTAGATATAAAAAATGAAAAAAATGAAAATTTATCCCCCCTTTTTCCCAAAAATATAGAATTTGACATTTTTGCACTAAAAGTGGTCAAAACATGTTAAATGTACTACTTTTAATCATATTTAGTCAAAACCAGATGAAAAAATGTTGACCGGTTCTTATTAAGGTCTTTCACGACTACGGTCGTAAAGACCTTCTTGCAATTCTTCTGATTATTATTATTATTTTCTTCCGCCACAAATTTTATTTTTTTGTTTCGCGACATATCATTTCAATACTTAAGGTAGTATACCGGTCATGAAAAACCAATTTAAAAATGAGTCCGCTTAGCGAAACTATTTTTAGTTACGTAGTTATCTCCCCTAAAAACTTAAAGCATGTGTCGCATCTCCTCTTAAACTACAATAAAAATAAAAATACTAAAGCATGCAATGCAATAAGGAACTAACAAAGAGGTGAATAGGACAATTTCATAAATTTCAGACCACTTCCTGATGAAAAAATTAAGACGCAAAAAGTGTCGCGACATAATAAATTGCTCAAAATGCAATTTTAAGCTTAACTACATATTATGATCTATGTTTTACATAATTTTCCATATTTGAGTCAGGTTTTTTTAGTGCTAAACAGTTGTCTAATGTCTATTCTACCTATTTGACCCAAAAATGACAAAAAATTGCAGAACAATTAGACGCGATTGGATTTTTAAGAAATTTACACCGGTCTTTGGTACAGATTAACCGTATGACCTTGACTGACTTTTCAAGGTCAAATCAACTTAATGACACTATTCCAACACATTTAAACCATTTTAGGGTCTTAGATATAAAAAATGAAAAAAATGAAAATTTATCCCCCCTTTTTCCCAAAAATATAGAATTTGACATTTTTGCACTAAAAGTGGTCAAAACATGTTAAATGTACTACTTTTAATCATATTTAGTCAAAACCAGATGAAAAAATGTTGACCGGTTCTTATTAAGGTCTTTCACGACTACGGTCGTAAAGACCTTCTTGCAATTCTTCTGATTATTATTATTATTTTCTTCCGCCACAAATTTTATTTTTTTGTTTCGCGACATATCATTTCAATACTTAAGGTAGTATACCGGTCATGAAAAACCAATTTAAAAATGAGTCCGCTTAGCGAAACTATTTTTAGTTACGTAGTTATCTCCCCTAAAAACTTAAAGCATGTGTCGCATCTCCTCTTAAACTACAATAAAAATAAAAATACTAAAGCATGCAATGCAATAAGGAACTAACAAAGAGGTGAATAGGACAATTTCATAAATTTCAGACCACTTCCTGATGAAAAAATTAAGACGCAAAAAGTGTCGCGACATAATAAATTGCTCAAAATGCAATTTTAAGCTTAACTACATATTATGATCTATGTTTTACATAATTTTCCATATTTGAGTCAGGTTTTTTTAGTGCTAAACAGTTGTCTAATGTCTATTCTACCTATTTGACCCAAAAATGACAAAAAATTGCAGAACAATTAGACGCGATTGGATTTTTAAGAAATTTACACCGGTCTTTGGTACAGATTAACCGTATGACCTTGACTGACTTTTCAAGGTCAAATCAACTTAATGACACTATTCCAACACATTTAAACCATTTTAGGGTCTTAGATATAAAAAATGAAAAAAATGAAAATTTATCCCCCCTTTTTCCCAAAAATATAGAATTTGACATTTTTGCACTAAAAGTGGTCAAAACATGTTAAATGTACTACTTTTAATCATATTTAGTCAAAACCAGATGAAAAAATGTTGACCGGTTCTTATTAAGGTCTTTCACGACTACGGTCGTAAAGACCTTCTTGCAATTCTTCTGATTATTATTATTATTTTCTTCCGCCACAAATTTTATTTTTTTGTTTCGCGACATATCATTTCAATACTTAAGGTAGTATACCGGTCATGAAAAACCAATTTAAAAATGAGTCCGCTTAGCGAAACTATTTTTAGTTACGTAGTTATCTCCCCTAAAAACTTAAAGCATGTGTCGCATCTCCTCTTAAACTACAATAAAAATAAAAATACTAAAGCATGCAATGCAATAAGGAACTAACAAAGAGGTGAATAGGACAATTTCATAAATTTCAGACTACTTCCTGATGAAAAAATTAAGACGCAAAAAGTGTCGCGACATAATAAATTGCTCAAAATGCAATTTTAAGCTTAACTACATATTATGATCTATGTTTTACATAATTTTCCATATTTGAGTCAGGTTTTTTTAGTGCTAAACAGTTGTCTAATGTCTATTCTACCTATTTGACCCAAAAATGACAAAAAATTGCAGAACAATTAGACGCGATTGGATTTTTAAGAAATTTACACCGGTCTTTGGTACAGATTAACCGTATGACCTTGACTGACTTTTCAAGGTCAAATCAACTTAATGACACTATTCCAACACATTTAAACCATTTTAGGGTCTTAGATATAAAAAATGAAAAAAATGAAAATTTATCCCCCCTTTTTCCCAAAAATATAGAATTTGACATTTTTGCACTAAAAGTGGTCAAAACATGTTAAATGTACTACTTTTAATCATATTTAGTCAAAACCAGATGAAAAAATGTTGACCGGTTCTTATTAAGGTCTTTCACGACTACGGTCGTAAAGACCTTCTTGCAATTCTTCTGATTATTATTATTATTTTCTTCCGCCACAAATTTTATTTTTTTGTTTCGCGACATATCATTTCAATACTTAAGGTAGTATACCGGTCATGAAAAACCAATTTAAAAATGAGTCCGCTTAGCGAAACTATTTTTAGTTACGTAGTTATCTCCCCTAAAAACTTAAAGCATGTGTCGCATCTCCTCTTAAACTACAATAAAAATAAAAATACTAAAGCATGCAATGCAATAAGGAACTAACAAAGAGGTGAATAGGACAATTTCATAAATTTCAGACCACTTCCTGATGAAAAAATTAAGACGCAAAAAGTGTCGCGACATAATAAATTGCTCAAAATGCAATTTTAAGCTTAACTACATATTATGATCTATGTTTTACATAATTTTCCATATTTGAGTCAGGTTTTTTTAGTGCTAAACAGTTGTCTAATGTCTATTCTACCTATTTGACCCAAAAATGACAAAAAATTGCAGAACAATTAGACGCGATTGGATTTTTAAGAAATTTACACCGGTCTTTGGTACAGATTAACCGTATGACCTTGACTGACTTTTCAAGGTCAAATCAACTTAATGACACTATTCCAACACATTTAAACCATTTTAGGGTCTTAGATATAAAAAATGAAAAAAATGAAAATTTATCCCCCCTTTTTCCCAAAAATATAGAATTTGACATTTTTGCACTAAAAGTGGTCAAAACATGTTAAATGTACTACTTTTAATCATATTTAGTCAAAACCAGATGAAAAAATGTTGACCGGTTCTTATTAAGGTCTTTCACGACTACGGTCGTAAAGACCTTCTTGCAATTCTTCTGATTATTATTATTATTTTCTTCCGCCACAAATTTTATTTTTTTGTTTCGCGACATATCATTTCAATACTTAAGGTAGTATACCGGTCATGAAAAACCAATTTAAAAATGAGTCCGCTTAGCGAAACTATTTTTAGTTACGTAGTTATCTCCCCTAAAAACTTAAAGCATGTGTCGCATCTCCTCTTAAACTACAATAAAAATAAAAATACTAAAGCATGCAATGCA
Source organism: Arcuatula senhousia (assembly GCA_963971305.1). Taxonomy (NCBI): domain Eukaryota; kingdom Metazoa; phylum Mollusca; class Bivalvia; order Mytilida; family Mytilidae; genus Arcuatula; species Arcuatula senhousia. The sequence goes on from CAXARO010001409.1 coordinate 66,075, forward strand.
ATAAGGAACTAACAAAGAGGTGAATAGGACAATTTCATAAATTTCAGACCACTTCCTGATGAAAAAATTAAGACGCAAAAAGTGTCGCGACATAATAAATTGCTCAAAATGCAATTTTAAGCTTAACTACATATTATGATCTATGTTTTACATAATTTTCCATATTTGAGTCAGGTTTTTTTAGTGCTAAACAGTTGTCTAATGTCTATTCTACCTATTTGACCCAAAAATGACAAAAAATTGCAGAACAATTAGACGCGATTGGATTTTTAAGAAATTTACACCGGTCTTTGGTACAGATTAACCGTATGACCTTGACTGACTTTTCAAGGTCAAATCAACTTAATGACACTATTCCAACACATTTAAACCATTTTAGGGTCTTAGATATAAAAAATGAAAAAAATGAAAATTTATCCCCCCTTTTTCCCAAAAATATAGAATTTGACATTTTTGCACTAAAAGTGGTCAAAACATGTTAAATGTACTACTTTTAATCATATTTAGTCAAAACCAGATGAAAAAATGTTGACCGGTTCTTATTAAGGTCTTTCACGACTACGGTCGTAAAGACCTTCTTGCAATTCTTCTGATTATTATTATTATTTTCTTCCGCCACAAATTTTATTTTTTTGTTTCGCGACATATCATTTCAATACTTAAGGTAGTATACCGGTCATGAAAAACCAATTTAAAAATGAGTCCGCTTAGCGAAACTATTTTTAGTTACGTAGTTATCTCCCCTAAAAACTTAAAGCATGTGTCGCATCTCCTCTTAAACTACAATAAAAATAAAAATACTAAAGCATGCAATGCAATAAGGAACTAACAAAGAGGTGAATAGGACAATTTCATAAATTTCAGACCACTTCCTGATGAAAAAATTAAGACGCAAAAAGTGTCGCGACATAATAAATTGCTCAAAATGCAATTTTAAGCTTAACTACATATTATGATCTATGTTTTACATAATTTTCCATATTTGAGTCAGGTTTTTTTAGTGCTAAACAGTTGTCTAATGTCTATTCTACCTATTTGACCCAAAAATGACAAAAAATTGCAGAACAATTAGACGCGATTGGATTTTTAAGAAATTTACACCGGTCTTTGGTACAGATTAACCGTATGACCTTGACTGACTTTTCAAGGTCAAATCAACTTAATGACACTATTCCAACACATTTAAACCATTTTAGGGTCTTAGATATAAAAAATGAAAAAAATGAAAATTTATCCCCCCTTTTTCCCAAAAATATAGAATTTGACATTTTTGCACTAAAAGTGGTCAAAACATGTTAAATGTACTACTTTTAATCATATTTAGTCAAAACCAGATGAAAAAATGTTGACCGGTTCTTATTAAGGTCTTTCACGACTACGGTCGTAAAGACCTTCTTGCAATTCTTCTGATTATTATTATTATTTTCTTCCGCCACAAATTTTATTTTTTTGTTTCGCGACATATCATTTCAATACTTAAGGTAGTATACCGGTCATGAAAAACCAATTTAAAAATGAGTCCGCTTAGCGAAACTATTTTTAGTTACGTAGTTATCTCCCCTAAAAACTTAAAGCATGTGTCGCATCTCCTCTTAAACTACAATAAAAATAAAAATACTAAAGCATGCAATGCAATAAGGAACTAACAAAGAGGTGAATAGGACAATTTCATAAATTTCAGACCACTTCCTGATGAAAAAATTAAGACGCAAAAAGTGTCGCGACATAATAAATTGCTCAAAATGCAATTTTAAGCTTAACTACATATTATGATCTATGTTTTACATAATTTTCCATATTTGAGTCAGGTTTTTTTAGTGCTAAACAGTTGTCTAATGTCTATTCTACCTATTTGACCCAAAAATGACAAAAAATTGCAGAACAATTAGACGCGATTGGATTTTTAAGAAATTTACACCGGTCTTTGGTACAGATTAACCGTATGACCTTGACTGACTTTTCAAGGTCAAATCAACTTAATGACACTATTCCAACACATTTAAACCATTTTAGGGTCTTAGATATAAAAAATGAAAAAAATGAAAATTTATCCCCCCTTTTTCCCAAAAATATAGAATTTGACATTTTTGCACTAAAAGTGGTCAAAACATGTTAAATGTACTACTTTTAATCATATTTAGTCAAAACCAGATGAAAAAATGTTGACCGGTTCTTATTAAGGTCTTTCACGACTACGGTCGTAAAGACCTTCTTGCAATTCTTCTGATTATTATTATTATTTTCTTCCGCCACAAATTTTATTTTTTTGTTTCGCGACATATCATTTCAATACTTAAGGTAGTATACCGGTCATGAAAAACCAATTTAAAAATGAGTCCGCTTAGCGAAACTATTTTTAGTTACGTAGTTATCTCCCCTAAAAACTTAAAGCATGTGTCGCATCTCCTCTTAAACTACAATAAAAATAAAAATACTAAAGCATGCAATGCAATAAGGAACTAACAAAGAGGTGAATAGGACAATTTCATAAATTTCAGACTACTTCCTGATGAAAAAATTAAGACGCAAAAAGTGTCGCGACATAATAAATTGCTCAAAATGCAATTTTAAGCTTAACTACATATTATGATCTATGTTTTACATAATTTTCCATATTTGAGTCAGGTTTTTTTAGTGCTAAACAGTTGTCTAATGTCTATTCTACCTATTTGACCCAAAAATGACAAAAAATTGCAGAACAATTAGACGCGATTGGATTTTTAAGAAATTTACACCGGTCTTTGGTACAGATTAACCGTATGACCTTGACTGACTTTTCAAGGTCAAATCAACTTAATGACACTATTCCAACACATTTAAACCATTTTAGGGTCTTAGATATAAAAAATGAAAAAAATGAAAATTTATCCCCCCTTTTTCCCAAAAATATAGAATTTGACATTTTTGCACTAAAAGTGGTCAAAACATGTTAAATGTACTACTTTTAATCATATTTAGTCAAAACCAGATGAAAAAATGTTGACCGGTTCTTATTAAGGTCTTTCACGACTACGGTCGTAAAGACCTTCTTGCAATTCTTCTGATTATTATTATTATTTTCTTCCGCCACAAATTTTATTTTTTTGTTTCGCGACATATCATTTCAATACTTAAGGTAGTATACCGGTCATGAAAAACCAATTTAAAAATGAGTCCGCTTAGCGAAACTATTTTTAGTTACGTAGTTATCTCCCCTAAAAACTTAAAGCATGTGTCGCATCTCCTCTTAAACTACAATAAAAATAAAAATACTAAAGCATGCAATGCAATAAGGAACTAACAAAGAGGTGAATAGGACAATTTCATAAATTTCAGACCACTTCCTGATGAAAAAATTAAGACGCAAAAAGTGTCGCGACATAATAAATTGCTCAAAATGCAATTTTAAGCTTAACTACATATTATGATCTATGTTTTACATAATTTTCCATATTTGAGTCAGGTTTTTTTAGTGCTAAACAGTTGTCTAATGTCTATTCTACCTATTTGACCCAAAAATGACAAAAAATTGCAGAACAATTAGACGCGATTGGATTTTTAAGAAATTTACACCGGTCTTTGGTACAGATTAACCGTATGACCTTGACTGACTTTTCAAGGTCAAATCAACTTAATGACACTATTCCAACACATTTAAACCATTTTAGGGTCTTAGATATAAAAAATGAAAAAAATGAAAATTTATCCCCCCTTTTTCCCAAAAATATAGAATTTGACATTTTTGCACTAAAAGTGGTCAAAACATGTTAAATGTACTACTTTTAATCATATTTAGTCAAAACCAGATGAAAAAATGTTGACCGGTTCTTATTAAGGTCTTTCACGACTACGGTCGTAAAGACCTTCTTGCAATTCTTCTGATTATTATTATTATTTTCTTCCGCCACAAATTTTATTTTTTTGTTTCGCGACATATCATTTCAATACTTAAGGTAGTATACCGGTCATGAAAAACCAATTTAAAAATGAGTCCGCTTAGCGAAACTATTTTTAGTTACGTAGTTATCTCCCCTAAAAACTTAAAGCATGTGTCGCATCTCCTCTTAAACTACAATAAAAATAAAAATACTAAAGCATGCAATGCAATAAGGAACTAACAAAGAGGTGAATAGGACAATTTCATAAATTTCAGACCACTTCCTGATGAAAAAATTAAGACGCAAAAAGTGTCGCGACATAATAAATTGCTCAAAATGCAATTTTAAGCTTAACTACATATTATGATCTATGTTTTACATAATTTTCCATATTTGAGTCAGGTTTTTTTAGTGCTAAACAGTTGTCTAATGTCTATTCTACCTATTTGACCCAAAAATGACAAAAAATTGCAGAACAATTAGACGCGATTGGATTTTTAAGAAATTTACACCGGTCTTTGGTACAGATTAACCGTATGACCTTGACTGACTTTTCAAGGTCAAATCAACTTAATGACACTATTCCAACACATTTAAACCATTTTAGGGTCTTAGATATAAAAAATGAAAAAAATGAAAATTTATCCCCCCTTTTTCCCAAAAATATAGAATTTGACATTTTTGCACTAAAAGTGGTCAAAACATGTTAAATGTACTACTTTTAATCATATTTAGTCAAAACCAGATGAAAAAATGTTGACCGGTTCTTATTAAGGTCTTTCACGACTACGGTCGTAAAGACCTTCTTGCAATTCTTCTGATTATTATTATTATTTTCTTCCGCCACAAATTTTATTTTTTTGTTTCGCGACATATCATTTCAATACTTAAGGTAGTATACCGGTCATGAAAAACCAATTTAAAAATGAGTCCGCTTAGCGAAACTATTTTTAGTTACGTAGTTATCTCCCCTAAAAACTTAAAGCATGTGTCGCATCTCCTCTTAAACTACAATAAAAATAAAAATACTAAAGCATGCAATGCAATAAGGAACTAACAAAGAGGTGAATAGGACAATTTCATAAATTTCAGACCACTTCCTGATGAAAAAATTAAGACGCAAAAAGTGTCGCGACATAATAAATTGCTCAAAATGCAATTTTAAGCTTAACTACATATTATGATCTATGTTTTACATAATTTTCCATATTTGAGTCAGGTTTTTTTAGTGCTAAACAGTTGTCTAATGTCTATTCTACCTATTTGACCCAAAAATGACAAAAAATTGCAGAACAATTAGACGCGATTGGATTTTTAAGAAATTTACACCGGTCTTTGGTACAGATTAACCGTATGACCTTGACTGACTTTTCAAGGTCAAATCAACTTAATGACACTATTCCAACACATTTAAACCATTTTAGGGTCTTAGATATAAAAAATGAAAAAAATGAAAATTTATCCCCCCTTTTTCCCAAAAATATAGAATTTGACATTTTTGCACTAAAAGTGGTCAAAACATGTTAAATGTACTACTTTTAATCATATTTAGTCAAAACCAGATGAAAAAATGTTGACCGGTTCTTATTAAGGTCTTTCACGACTACGGTCGTAAAGACCTTCTTGCAATTCTTCTGATTATTATTATTATTTTCTTCCGCCACAAATTTTATTTTTTTGTTTCGCGACATATCATTTCAATACTTAAGGTAGTATACCGGTCATGAAAAACCAATTTAAAAATGAGTCCGCTTAGCGAAACTATTTTTAGTTACGTAGTTATCTCCCCTAAAAACTTAAAGCATGTGTCGCATCTCCTCTTAAACTACAATAAAAATAAAAATACTAAAGCATGCAATGCAATAAGGAACTAACAAAGAGGTGAATAGGACAATTTCATAAATTTCAGACCACTTCCTGATGAAAAAATTAAGACGCAAAAAGTGTCGCGACATAATAAATTGCTCAAAATGCAATTTTAAGCTTAACTACATATTATGATCTATGTTTTACATAATTTTCCATATTTGAGTCAGGTTTTTTTAGTGCTAAACAGTTGTCTAATGTCTATTCTACCTATTTGACCCAAAAATGACAAAAAATTGCAGAACAATTAGACGCGATTGGATTTTTAAGAAATTTACACCGGTCTTTGGTACAGATTAACCGTATGACCTTGACTGACTTTTCAAGGTCAAATCAACTTAATGACACTATTCCAACACATTTAAACCATTTTAGGGTCTTAGATATAAAAAATGAAAAAAATGAAAATTTATCCCCCCTTTTTCCCAAAAATATAGAATTTGACATTTTTGCACTAAAAGTGGTCAAAACATGTTAAATGTACTACTTTTAATCATATTTAGTCAAAACCAGATGAAAAAATGTTGACCGGTTCTTATTAAGGTCTTTCACGACTACGGTCGTAAAGACCTTCTTGCAATTCTTCTGATTATTATTATTATTTTCTTCCGCCACAAATTTTATTTTTTTGTTTCGCGACATATCATTTCAATACTTAAGGTAGTATACCGGTCATGAAAAACCAATTTAAAAATGAGTCCGCTTAGCGAAACTATTTTTAGTTACGTAGTTATCTCCCCTAAAAACTTAAAGCATGTGTCGCATCTCCTCTTAAACTACAATAAAAATAAAAATACTAAAGCATGCAATGCAATAAGGAACTAACAAAGAGGTGAATAGGACAATTTCATAAATTTCAGACCACTTCCTGATGAAAAAATTAAGACGCAAAAAGTGTCGCGACATAATAAATTGCTCAAAATGCAATTTTAAGCTTAACTACATATTATGATCTATGTTTTACATAATTTTCCATATTTGAGTCAGGTTTTTTTAGTGCTAAACAGTTGTCTAATGTCTATTCTACCTATTTGACCCAAAAATGACAAAAAATTGCAGAACAATTAGACGCGATTGGATTTTTAAGAAATTTACACCGGTCTTTGGTACAGATTAACCGTATGACCTTGACTGACTTTTCAAGGTCAAATCAACTTAATGACACTATTCCAACACATTTAAACCATTTTAGGGTCTTAGATATAAAAAATGAAAAAAATGAAAATTTATCCCCCCTTTTTCCCAAAAATATAGAATTTGACATTTTTGCACTAAAAGTGGTCAAAACATGTTAAATGTACTACTTTTAATCATATTTAGTCAAAACCAGATGAAAAAATGTTGACCGGTTCTTATTAAGGTCTTTCACGACTACGGTCGTAAAGACCTTCTTGCAATTCTTCTGATTATTATTATTATTTTCTTCCGCCACAAATTTTATTTTTTTGTTTCGCGACATATCATTTCAATACTTAAGGTAGTATACCGGTCATGAAAAACCAATTTAAAAATGAGTCCGCTTAGCGAAACTATTTTTAGTTACGTAGTTATCTCCCCTAAAAACTTAAAGCATGTGTCGCATCTCCTCTTAAACTACAATAAAAATAAAAATACTAAAGCATGCAATGCAATAAGGAACTAACAAAGAGGTGAATAGGACAATTTCATAAATTTCAGACCACTTCCTGATGAAAAAATTAAGACGCAAAAAGTGTCGCGACATAATAAATTGCTCAAAATGCAATTTTAAGCTTAACTACATATTATGATCTATGTTTTACATAATTTTCCATATTTGAGTCAGGTTTTTTTAGTGCTAAACAGTTGTCTAATGTCTATTCTACCTATTTGACCCAAAAATGACAAAAAATTGCAGAACAATTAGACGCGATTGGATTTTTAAGAAATTTACACCGGTCTTTGGTACAGATTAACCGTATGACCTTGACTGACTTTTCAAGGTCAAATCAACTTAATGACACTATTCCAACACATTTAAACCATTTTAGGGTCTTAGATATAAAAAATGAAAAAAATGAAAATTTATCCCCCCTTTTTCCCAAAAATATAGAATTTGACATTTTTGCACTAAAAGTGGTCAAAACATGTTAAATGTACTACTTTTAATCATATTTAGTCAAAACCAGATGAAAAAATGTTGACCGGTTCTTATTAAGGTCTTTCACGACTACGGTCGTAAAGACCTTCTTGCAATTCTTCTGATTATTATTATTATTTTCTTCCGCCACAAATTTTATTTTTTTGTTTCGCGACATATCATTTCAATACTTAAGGTAGTATACCGGTCATGAAAAACCAATTTAAAAATGAGTCCGCTTAGCGAAACTATTTTTAGTTACGTAGTTATCTCCCCTAAAAACTTAAAGCATGTGTCGCATCTCCTCTTAAACTACAATAAAAATAAAAATACTAAAGCATGCAATGCAATAAGGAACTAACAAAGAGGTGAATAGGACAATTTCATAAATTTCAGACCACTTCCTGATGAAAAAATTAAGACGCAAAAAGTGTCGCGACATAATAAATTGCTCAAAATGCAATTTTAAGCTTAACTACATATTATGATCTATGTTTTACATAATTTTCCATATTTGAGTCAGGTTTTTTTAGTGCTAAACAGTTGTCTAATGTCTATTCTACCTATTTGACCCAAAAATGACAAAAAATTGCAGAACAATTAGACGCGATTGGATTTTTAAGAAATTTACACCGGTCTTTGGTACAGATTAACCGTATGACCTTGACTGACTTTTCAAGGTCAAATCAACTTAATGACACTATTCCAACACATTTAAACCATTTTAGGGTCTTAGATATAAAAAATGAAAAAAATGAAAATTTATCCCCCCTTTTTCCCAAAAATATAGAATTTGACATTTTTGCACTAAAAGTGGTCAAAACATGTTAAATGTACTACTTTTAATCATATTTAGTCAAAACCAGATGAAAAAATGTTGACCGGTTCTTATTAAGGTCTTTCACGACTACGGTCGTAAAGACCTTCTTGCAATTCTTCTGATTATTATTATTATTTTCTTCCGCCACAAATTTTATTTTTTTGTTTCGCGACATATCATTTCAATACTTAAGGTAGTATACCGGTCATGAAAAACCAATTTAAAAATGAGTCCGCTTAGCGAAACTATTTTTAGTTACGTAGTTATCTCCCCTAAAAACTTAAAACATGTGTCGCATCTCCTCTTAAACTACAATAAAAATAAAAATACTAAAGCATGCAATGCAATAAGGAACTAACAAAGAGGTGAATAGGACAATTTCATAAATTTCAGACCACTTCCTGATGAAAAAATTAAGACGCAAAAAGTGTCGCGACATAATAAATTGCTCAAAATGCAATTTTAAGCTTAACTACATATTATGATCTATGTTTTACATAATTTTCCATATTTGAGTCAGGTTTTTTTAGTGCTAAACAGTTGTCTAATGTCTATTCTACCTATTTGACCCAAAAATGACAAAAAATTGCAGAACAATTAGACGCGATTGGATTTTTAAGAAATTTACACCGGTCTTTGGTACAGATTAACCGTATGACCTTGACTGACTTTTCAAGGTCAAATCAACTTAATGACACTATTCCAACACATTTAAACCATTTTAGGGTCTTAGATATAAAAAATGAAAAAAATGAAAATTTATCCCCCCTTTTTCCCAAAAATATAGAATTTGACATTTTTGCACTAAAAGTGGTCAAAACATGTTAAATGTACTACTTTTAATCATATTTAGTCAAAACCAGATGAAAAAATGTTGACCGGTTCTTATTAAGGTCTTTCACGACTACGGTCGTAAAGACCTTCTTGCAATTCTTCTGATTATTATTATTATTTTCTTCCGCCACAAATTTTATTTTTTTGTTTCGCGACATATCATTTCAATACTTAAGGTAGTATACCGGTCATGAAAAACCAATTTAAAAATGAGTCCGCTTAGCGAAACTATTTTTAGTTACGTAGTTATCTCCCCTAAAAACTTAAAGCATGTGTCGCATCTCCTCTTAAACTACAATAAAAATAAAAATACTAAAGCATGCAATGCAATAAGGAACTAACAAAGAGGTGAATAGGACAATTTCATAAATTTCAGACCACTTCCTGATGAAAAAATTAAGACGCAAAAAGTGTCGCGACATAATAAATTGCTCAAAATGCAATTTTAAGCTTAACTACATATTATGATCTATGTTTTACATAATTTTCCATATTTGAGTCAGGTTTTTTTAGTGCTAAACAGTTGTCTAATGTCTATTCTACCTATTTGACCCAAAAATGACAAAAAATTGCAGAACAATTAGACGCGATTGGATTTTTAAGAAATTTACACCGGTCTTTGGTACAGATTAACCGTATGACCTTGACTGACTTTTCAAGGTCAAATCAACTTAATGACACTATTCCAACACATTTAAACCATTTTAGGGTCTTAGATATAAAAAATGAAAAAAATGAAAATTTATCCCCCCTTTTTCCCAAAAATATAGAATTTGACATTTTTGCACTAAAAGTGGTCAAAACATGTTAAATGTACTACTTTTAATCATATTTAGTCAAAACCAGATGAAAAAATGTTGACCGGTTCTTATTAAGGTCTTTCACGACTACGGTCGTAAAGACCTTCTTGCAATTCTTCTGATTATTATTATTATTTTCTTCCGCCACAAATTTTATTTTTTTGTTTCGCGACATATCATTTCAATACTTAAGGTAGTATACCGGTCATGAAAAACCAATTTAAAAATGAGTCCGCTTAGCGAAACTATTTTTAGTTACGTAGTTATCTCCCCTAAAAACTTAAAGCATGTGTCGCATCTCCTCTTAAACTACAATAAAAATAAAAATACTAAAGCATGCAATGCAATAAGGAACTAACAAAGAGGTGAATAGGACAATTTCATAAATTTCAGACCACTTCCTGATGAAAAAATTAAGACGCAAAAAGTGTCGCGACATAATAAATTGCTCAAAATGCAATTTTAAGCTTAACTACATATTATGATCTATGTTTTACATAATTTTCCATATTTGAGTCAGGTTTTTTTAGTGCTAAACAGTTGTCTAATGTCTATTCTACCTATTTGACCCAAAAATGACAAAAAATTGCAGAACAATTAGACGCGATTGGATTTTTAAGAAATTTACACCGGTCTTTGGTACAGATTAACCGTATGACCTTGACTGACTTTTCAAGGTCAAATCAACTTAATGACACTATTCCAACACATTTAAACCATTTTAGGGTCTTAGATATAAAAAATGAAAAAAATGAAAATTTATCCCCCCTTTTTCCCAAAAATATAGAATTTGACATTTTTGCACTAAAAGTGGTCAAAACATGTTAAATGTACTACTTTTAATCATATTTAGTCAAAACCAGATGAAAAAATGTTGACCGGTTCTTATTAAGGTCTTTCACGACTACGGTCGTAAAGACCTTCTTGCAATTCTTCTGATTATTATTATTATTTTCTTCCGCCACAAATTTTATTTTTTTGTTTCGCGACATATCATTTCAATACTTAAGGTAGTATACCGGTCATGAAAAACCAATTTAAAAATGAGTCCGCTTAGCGAAACTATTTTTAGTTACGTAGTTATCTCCCCTAAAAACTTAAAACATGTGTCGCATCTCCTCTTAAACTACAATAAAAATAAAAATACTAAAGCATGCAATGCAATAAGGAACTAACAAAGAGGTGAATAGGACAATTTCATAAATTTCAGACCACTTCCTGATGAAAAAATTAAGACGCAAAAAGTGTCGCGACATAATAAATTGCTCAAAATGCAATTTTAAGCTTAACTACATATTATGATCTATGTTTTACATAATTTTCCATATTTGAGTCAGGTTTTTTTAGTGCTAAACAGTTGTCTAATGTCTATTCTACCTATTTGACCCAAAAATGACAAAAAATTGCAGAACAATTAGACGCGATTGGATTTTTAAGAAATTTACACCGGTCTTTGGTACAGATTAACCGTATGACCTTGACTGACTTTTCAAGGTCAAATCAACTTAATGACACTATTCCAACACATTTAAACCATTTTAGGGTCTTAGATATAAAAAATGAAAAAAATGAAAATTTATCCCCCCTTTTTCCCAAAAATATAGAATTTGACATTTTTGCACTAAAAGTGGTCAAAACATGTTAAATGTACTACTTTTAATCATATTTAGTCAAAACCAGATGAAAAAATGTTGACCGGTTCTTATTAAGGTCTTTCACGACTACGGTCGTAAAGACCTTCTTGCAATTCTTCTGATTATTATTATTATTTTCTTCCGCCACAAATTTTATTTTTTTGTTTCGCGACATATCATTTCAATACTTAAGGTAGTATACCGGTCATGAAAAACCAATTTAAAAATGAGTCCGCTTAGCGAAACTATTTTTAGTTACGTAGTTATCTCCCCTAAAAACTTAAAGCATGTGTCGCATCTCCTCTTAAACTACAATAAAAATAAAAATACTAAAGCATGCAATGCAATAAGGAACTAACAAAGAGGTGAATAGGACAATTTCATAAATTTCAGACCACTTCCTGATGAAAAAATTAAGACGCAAAAAGTGTCGCGACATAATAAATTGCTCAAAATGCAATTTTAAGCTTAACTACATATTATGATCTATGTTTTACATAATTTTCCATATTTGAGTCAGGTTTTTTTAGTGCTAAACAGTTGTCTAATGTCTATTCTACCTATTTGACCCAAAAATGACAAAAAATTGCAGAACAATTAGACGCGATTGGATTTTTAAGAAATTTACACCGGTCTTTGGTACAGATTAACCGTATGACCTTGACTGACTTTTCAAGGTCAAATCAACTTAATGACACTATTCCAACACATTTAAACCATTTTAGGGTCTTAGATATAAAAAATGAAAAAAATGAAAATTTATCCCCCCTTTTTCCCAAAAATATAGAATTTGACATTTTTGCACTAAAAGTGGTCAAAACATGTTAAATGTACTACTTTTAATCATATTTAGTCAAAACCAGATGAAAAAATGTTGACCGGTTCTTATTAAGGTCTTTCACGACTACGGTCGTAAAGACCTTCTTGCAATTCTTCTGATTATTATTATTATTTTCTTCCGCCACAAATTTTATTTTTTTGTTTCGCGACATATCATTTCAATACTTAAGGTAGTATACCGGTCATGAAAAACCAATTTAAAAATGAGTCCGCTTAGCGAAACTATTTTTAGTTACGTAGTTATCTCCCCTAAAAACTTAAAGCATGTGTCGCATCTCCTCTTAAACTACAATAAAAATAAAAATACTAAAGCATGCAATGCAATAAGGAACTAACAAAGAGGTGAATAGGACAATTTCATAAATTTCAGACCACTTCCTGATGAAAAAATTAAGACGCAAAAAGTGTCGCGACATAATAAATTGCTCAAAATGCAATTTTAAGCTTAACTACATATTATGATCTATGTTTTACATAATTTTCCATATTTGAGTCAGGTTTTTTTAGTGCTAAACAGTTGTCTAATGTCTATTCTACCTATTTGACCCAAAAATGACAAAAAATTGCAGAACAATTAGACGCGATTGGATTTTTAAGAAATTTACACCGGTCTTTGGTACAGATTAACCGTATGACCTTGACTGACTTTTCAAGGTCAAATCAACTTAATGACACTATTCCAACACATTTAAACCATTTTAGGGTCTTAGATATAAAAAATGAAAAAAATGAAAATTTATCCCCCCTTTTTCCCAAAAATATAGAATTTGACATTTTTGCACTAAAAGTGGTCAAAACATGTTAAATGTACTACTTTTAATCATATTTAGTCAAAACCAGATGAAAAAATGTTGACCGGTTCTTATTAAGGTCTTTCACGACTACGGTCGTAAAGACCTTCTTGCAATTCTTCTGATTATTATTATTATTTTCTTCCGCCACAAATTTTATTTTTTTGTTTCGCGACATATCATTTCAATACTTAAGGTAGTATACCGGTCATGAAAAACCAATTTAAAAATGAGTCCGCTTAGCGAAACTATTTTTAGTTACGTAGTTATCTCCCCTAAAAACTTAAAGCATGTGTCGCATCTCCTCTTAAACTACAATAAAAATAAAAATACTAAAGCATGCAATGCAATAAGGAACTAACAAAGAGGTGAATAGGACAATTTCATAAATTTCAGACCACTTCCTGATGAAAAAATTAAGACGCAAAAAGTGTTGCGACATAATAAATTGCTCAAAATGCAATTTTAAGCTTAACTACATATTATGATCTATGTTTTACATAATTTTCCATATTTGAGTCAGGTTTTTTTAGTGCTAAACAGTTGTCTAATGTCTATTCTACCTATTTGACCCAAAAATGACAAAAAATTGCAGAACAATTAGACGCGATTGGATTTTTAAGAAATTTACACCGGTCTTTGGTACAGATTAACCGTATGACCTTGACTGACTTTTCAAGGTCAAATCAACTTAATGACACTATTCCAACACATTTAAACCATTTTAGGGTCTTAGATATAAAAAATGAAAAAAATGAAAATTTATCCCCCCTTTTTCCCAAAAATATAGAATTTGACATTTTTGCACTAAAAGTGGTCAAAACATGTTAAATGTACTACTTTTAATCATATTTAGTCAAAACCAGATGAAAAAATGTTGACCGGTTCTTATTAAGGTCTTTCACGACTACGGTCGTAAAGACCTTCTTGCAATTCTTCTGATTATTATTATTATTTTCTTCCGCCACAAATTTTATTTTTTTGTTTCGCGACATATCATTTCAATACTTAAGGTAGTATACCGGTCATGAAAAACCAATTTAAAAATGAGTCCGCTTAGCGAAACTATTTTTAGTTACGTAGTTATCTCCCCTAAAAACTTAAAGCATGTGTCGCATCTCCTCTTAAACTACAATAAAAATAAAAATACTAAAGCATGCAATGCAATAAGGAACTAACAAAGAGGTGAATAGGACAATTTCATAAATTTCAGACCACTTCCTGATGAAAAAATTAAGACGCAAAAAGTGTCGCGACATAATAAATTGCTCAAAATGCAATTTTAAGCTTAACTACATATTATGATCTATGTTTTACATAATTTTCCATATTTGAGTCAGGTTTTTTTAGTGCTAAACAGTTGTCTAATGTCTATTCTACCTATTTGACCCAAAAATGACAAAAAATTGCAGAACAATTAGACGCGATTGGATTTTTAAGAAATTTACACCGGTCTTTGGTACAGATTAACCGTATGACCTTGACTGACTTTTCAAGGTCAAATCAACTTAATGACACTATTCCAACACATTTAAACCATTTTAGGGTCTTAGATATAAAAAATGAAAAAAATGAAAATTTATCCCCCCTTTTTCCCAAAAATATAGAATTTGACATTTTTGCACTAAAAGTGGTCAAAACATGTTAAATGTACTACTTTTAATCATATTTAGTCAAAACCAGATGAAAAAATGTTGACCGGTTCTTATTAAGGTCTTTCACGACTACGGTCGTAAAGACCTTCTTGCAATTCTTCTGATTATTATTATTATTTTCTTCCGCCACAAATTTTATTTTTTTGTTTCGCGACATATCATTTCAATACTTAAGGTAGTATACCGGTCATGAAAAACCAATTTAAAAATGAGTCCGCTTAGCGAAACTATTTTTAGTTACGTAGTTATCTCCCCTAAAAACTTAAAGCATGTGTCGCATCTCCTCTTAAACTACAATAAAAATAAAAATACTAAAGCATGCAATGCAATAAGGAACTAACAAAGAGGTGAATAGGACAATTTCATAAATTTCAGACCACTTCCTGATGAAAAAATTAAGACGCAAAAAGTGTCGCGACATAATAAATTGCTCAAAATGCAATTTTAAGCTTAACTACATATTATGATCTATGTTTTACATAATTTTCCATATTTGAGTCAGGTTTTTTTAGTGCTAAACAGTTGTCTAATGTCTATTCTACCTATTTGACCCAAAAATGACAAAAAATTGCAGAACAATTAGACGCGATTGGATTTTTAAGAAATTTACACCGGTCTTTGGTACAGATTAACCGTATGACCTTGACTGACTTTTCAAGGTCAAATCAACTTAATGACACTATTCCAACACATTTAAACCATTTTAGGGTCTTAGATATAAAAAATGAAAAAAATGAAAATTTATCCCCCCTTTTTCCCAAAAATATAGAATTTGACATTTTTGCACTAAAAGTGGTCAAAACATGTTAAATGTACTACTTTTAATCATATTTAGTCAAAACCAGATGAAAAAATGTTGACCGGTTCTTATTAAGGTCTTTCACGACTACGGTCGTAAAGACCTTCTTGCAATTCTTCTGATTATTATTATTATTTTCTTCCGCCACAAATTTTATTTTTTTGTTTCGCGACATATCATTTCAATACTTAAGGTAGTATACCGGTCATGAAAAACCAATTTAAAAATGAGTCCGCTTAGCGAAACTATTTTTAGTTACGTAGTTATCTCCCCTAAAAACTTAAAGCATGTGTCGCATCTCCTCTTAAACTACAATAAAAATAAAAATACTAAAGCATGCAATGCAATAAGGAACTAACAAAGAGGTGAATAGGACAATTTCATAAATTTCAGACCACTTCCTGATGAAAAAATTAAGACGCAAAAAGTGTCGCGACATAATAAATTGCTCAAAATGCAATTTTAAGCTTAACTACATATTATGATCTATGTTTTACATAATTTTCCATATTTGAGTCAGGTTTTTTTAGTGCTAAACAGTTGTCTAATGTCTATTCTACCTATTTGACCCAAAAATGACAAAAAATTGCAGAACAATTAGACGCGATTGGATTTTTAAGAAATTTACACCGGTCTTTGGTACAGATTAACCGTATGACCTTGACTGACTTTTCAAGGTCAAATCAACTTAATGACACTATTCCAACACATTTAAACCATTTTAGGGTCTTAGATATAAAAAATGAAAAAAATGAAAATTTATCCCCCCTTTTTCCCAAAAATATAGAATTTGACATTTTTGCACTAAAAGTGGTCAAAACATGTTAAATGTACTACTTTTAATCATATTTAGTCAAAACCAGATGAAAAAATGTTGACCGGTTCTTATTAAGGTCTTTCACGACTACGGTCGTAAAGACCTTCTTGCAATTCTTCTGATTATTATTATTATTTTCTTCCGCCACAAATTTTATTTTTTTGTTTCGCGACATATCATTTCAATACTTAAGGTAGTATACCGGTCATGAAAAACCAATTTAAAAATGAGTCCGCTTAGCGAAACTATTTTTAGTTACGTAGTTATCTCCCCTAAAAACTTAAAGCATGTGTCGCATCTCCTCTTAAACTACAATAAAAATAAAAATACTAAAGCATGCAATGCAATAAGGAACTAACAAAGAGGTGAATAGGACAATTTCATAAATTTCAGACCACTTCCTGATGAAAAAATTAAGACGCAAAAAGTGTCGCGACATAATAAATTGCTCAAAATGCAATTTTAAGCTTAACTACATATTATGATCTATGTTTTACATAATTTTCCATATTTGAGTCAGGTTTTTTTAGTGCTAAACAGTTGTCTAATGTCTATTCTACCTATTTGACCCAAAAATGACAAAAAATTGCAGAACAATTAGACGCGATTGGATTTTTAAGAAATTTACACCGGTCTTTGGTACAGATTAACCGTATGACCTTGACTGACTTTTCAAGGTCAAATCAACTTAATGACACTATTCCAACACATTTAAACCATTTTAGGGTCTTAGATATAAAAAATGAAAAAAATGAAAATTTATCCCCCCTTTTTCCCAAAAATATAGAATTTGACATTTTTGCACTAAAAGTGGTCAAAACATGTTAAATGTACTACTTTTAATCATATTTAGTCAAAACCAGATGAAAAAATGTTGACCGGTTCTTATTAAGGTCTTTCACGACTACGGTCGTAAAGACCTTCTTGCAATTCTTCTGATTATTATTATTATTTTCTTCCGCCACAAATTTTATTTTTTTGTTTCGCGACATATCATTTCAATACTTAAGGTAGTATACCGGTCATGAAAAACCAATTTAAAAATGAGTCCGCTTAGCGAAACTATTTTTAGTTACGTAGTTATCTCCCCTAAAAACTTAAAGCATGTGTCGCATCTCCTCTTAAACTACAATAAAAATAAAAATACTAAAGCATGCAATGCAATAAGGAACTAACAAAGAGGTGAATAGGACAATTTCATAAATTTCAGACCACTTCCTGATGAAAAAATTAAGACGCAAAAAGTGTCGCGACATAATAAATTGCTCAAAATGCAATTTTAAGCTTAACTACATATTATGATCTATGTTTTACATAATTTTCCATATTTGAGTCAGGTTTTTTTAGTGCTAAACAGTTGTCTAATGTCTATTCTACCTATTTGACCCAAAAATGACAAAAAATTGCAGAACAATTAGACGCGATTGGATTTTTAAGAAATTTACACCGGTCTTTGGTACAGATTAACCGTATGACCTTGACTGACTTTTCAAGGTCAAATCAACTTAATGACACTATTCCAACACATTTAAACCATTTTAGGGTCTTAGATATAAAAAATGAAAAAAATGAAAATTTATCCCCCCTTTTTCCCAAAAATATAGAATTTGACATTTTTGCACTAAAAGTGGTCAAAACATGTTAAATGTACTACTTTTAATCATATTTAGTCAAAACCAGATGAAAAAATGTTGACCGGTTCTTATTAAGGTCTTTCACGACTACGGTCGTAAAGACCTTCTTGCAATTCTTCTGATTATTATTATTATTTTCTTCCGCCACAAATTTTATTTTTTTGTTTCGCGACATATCATTTCAATACTTAAGGTAGTATACCGGTCATGAAAAACCAATTTAAAAATGAGTCCGCTTAGCGAAACTATTTTTAGTTACGTAGTTATCTCCCCTAAAAACTTAAAGCATGTGTCGCATCTCCTCTTAAACTACAATAAAAATAAAAATACTAAAGCATGCAATGCAATAAGGAACTAACAAAGAGGTGAATAGGACAATTTCATAAATTTCAGACCACTTCCTGATGAAAAAATTAAGACGCAAAAAGTGTCGCGACATAATAAATTGCTCAAAATGCAATTTTAAGCTTAACTACATATTATGATCTATGTTTTACATAATTTTCCATATTTGAGTCAGGTTTTTTTAGTGCTAAACAGTTGTCTAATGTCTATTCTACCTATTTGACCCAAAAATGACAAAAAATTGCAGAACAATTAGACGCGATTGGATTTTTAAGAAATTTACACCGGTCTTTGGTACAGATTAACCGTATGACCTTGACTGACTTTTCAAGGTCAAATCAACTTAATGACACTATTCCAACACATTTAAACCATTTTAGGGTCTTAGATATAAAAAATGAAAAAAATGAAAATTTATCCCCCCTTTTTCCCAAAAATATAGAATTTGACATTTTTGCACTAAAAGTGGTCAAAACATGTTAAATGTACTACTTTTAATCATATTTAGTCAAAACCAGATGAAAAAATGTTGACCGGTTCTTATTAAGGTCTTTCACGACTACGGTCGTAAAGACCTTCTTGCAATTCTTCTGATTATTATTATTATTTTCTTCCGCCACAAATTTTATTTTTTTGTTTCGCGACATATCATTTCAATACTTAAGGTAGTATACCGGTCATGAAAAACCAATTTAAAAATGAGTCCGCTTAGCGAAACTATTTTTAGTTACGTAGTTATCTCCCCTAAAAACTTAAAGCATGTGTCGCATCTCCTCTTAAACTACAATAAAAATAAAAATACTAAAGCATGCAATGCAATAAGGAACTAACAAAGAGGTGAATAGGACAATTTCATAAATTTCAGACCACTTCCTGATGAAAAAATTAAGACGCAAAAAGTGTCGCGACATAATAAATTGCTCAAAATGCAATTTTAAGCTTAACTACATATTATGATCTATGTTTTACATAATTTTCCATATTTGAGTCAGGTTTTTTTAGTGCTAAACAGTTGTCTAATGTCTATTCTACCTATTTGACCCAAAAATGACAAAAAATTGCAGAACAATTAGACGCGATTGGATTTTTAAGAAATTTACACCGGTCTTTGGTACAGATTAACCGTATGACCTTGACTGACTTTTCAAGGTCAAATCAACTTAATGACACTATTCCAACACATTTAAACCATTTTAGGGTCTTAGATATAAAAAATGAAAAAAATGAAAATTTATCCCCCCTTTTTCCCAAAAATATAGAATTTGACATTTTTGCACTAAAAGTGGTCAAAACATGTTAAATGTACTACTTTTAATCATATTTAGTCAAAACCAGATGAAAAAATGTTGACCGGTTCTTATTAAGGTCTTTCACGACTACGGTCGTAAAGACCTTCTTGCAATTCTTCTGATTATTATTATTATTTTCTTCCGCCACAAATTTTATTTTTTTGTTTCGCGACATATCATTTCAATACTTAAGGTAGTATACCGGTCATGAAAAACCAATTTAAAAATGAGTCCGCTTAGCGAAACTATTTTTAGTTACGTAGTTATCTCCCCTAAAAACTTAAAGCATGTGTCGCATCTCCTCTTAAACTACAATAAAAATAAAAATACTAAAGCATGCAATGCAATAAGGAACTAACAAAGAGGTGAATAGGACAATTTCATAAATTTCAGACCACTTCCTGATGAAAAAATTAAGACGCAAAAAGTGTCGCGACATAATAAATTGCTCAAAATGCAATTTTAAGCTTAACTACATATTATGATCTATGTTTTACATAATTTTCCATATTTGAGTCAGGTTTTTTTAGTGCTAAACAGTTGTCTAATGTCTATTCTACCTATTTGACCCAAAAATGACAAAAAATTGCAGAACAATTAGACGCGATTGGATTTTTAAGAAATTTACACCGGTCTTTGGTACAGATTAACCGTATGACCTTGACTGACTTTTCAAGGTCAAATCAACTTAATGACACTATTCCAACACATTTAAACCATTTTAGGGTCTTAGATATAAAAAATGAAAAAAATGAAAATTTATCCCCCCTTTTTCCCAAAAATATAGAATTTGACATTTTTGCACTAAAAGTGGTCAAAACATGTTAAATGTACTACTTTTAATCATATTTAGTCAAAACCAGATGAAAAAATGTTGACCGGTTCTTATTAAGGTCTTTCACGACTACGGTCGTAAAGACCTTCTTGCAATTCTTCTGATTATTATTATTATTTTCTTCCGCCACAAATTTTATTTTTTTGTTTCGCGACATATCATTTCAATACTTAAGGTAGTATACCGGTCATGAAAAACCAATTTAAAAATGAGTCCGCTTAGCGAAACTATTTTTAGTTACGTAGTTATCTCCCCTAAAAACTTAAAGCATGTGTCGCATCTCCTCTTAAACTACAATAAAAATAAAAATACTAAAGCATGCAATGCAATAAGGAACTAACAAAGAGGTGAATAGGACAATTTCATAAATTTCAGACCACTTCCTGATGAAAAAATTAAGACGCAAAAAGTGTCGCGACATAATAAATTGCTCAAAATGCAATTTTAAGCTTAACTACATATTATGATCTATGTTTTACATAATTTTCCATATTTGAGTCAGGTTTTTTTAGTGCTAAACAGTTGTCTAATGTCTATTCTACCTATTTGACCCAAAAATGACAAAAAATTGCAGAACAATTAGACGCGATTGGATTTTTAAGAAATTTACACCGGTCTTTGGTACAGATTAACCGTATGACCTTGACTGACTTTTCAAGGTCAAATCAACTTAATGACACTATTCCAACACATTTAAACCATTTTAGGGTCTTAGATATAAAAAATGAAAAAAATGAAAATTTATCCCCCCTTTTTCCCAAAAATATAGAATTTGACATTTTTGCACTAAAAGTGGTCAAAACATGTTAAATGTACTACTTTTAATCATATTTAGTCAAAACCAGATGAAAAAATGTTGACCGGTTCTTATTAAGGTCTTTCACGACTACGGTCGTAAAGACCTTCTTGCAATTCTTCTGCTTATTATTATTATTTTCTTCCGCCACAAATTTTATTTTTTTGTTTCGCGACATATCATTTCAATACTTAAGGTAGTATACCGGTCATGAAAAACCAATTTAAAAATGAGTCCGCTTAGCGAAACTATTTTTAGTTACGTAGTTATCTCCCCTAAAAACTTAAAGCATGTGTCGCATCTCCTCTTAAACTACAATAAAAATAAAAATACTAAAGCATGCAATGCAATAAGGAACTAACAAAGAGGTGAATAGGACAATTTCATAAATTTCAGACCACTTCCTGATGAAAAAATTAAGACGCAAAAAGTGTCGCGACATAATAAATTGCTCAAAATGCAATTTTAAGCTTAACTACATATTATGATCTATGTTTTACATAATTTTCCATATTTGAGTCAGGTTTTTTTAGTGCTAAACAGTTGTCTAATGTCTATTCTACCTATTTGACCCAAAAATGACAAAAAATTGCAGAACAATTAGACGCGATTGGATTTTTAAGAAATTTACACCGGTCTTTGGTACAGATTAACCGTATGACCTTGACTGACTTTTCAAGGTCAAATCAACTTAATGACACTATTCCAACACATTTAAACCATTTTAGGGTCTTAGATATAAAAAATGAAAAAAATGAAAATTTATCCCCCCTTTTTCCCAAAAATATAGAATTTGACATTTTTGCACTAAAAGTGGTCAAAACATGTTAAATGTACTACTTTTAATCATATTTAGTCAAAACCAGATGAAAAAATGTTGACCGGTTCTTATTAAGGTCTTTCACGACTACGGTCGTAAAGACCTTCTTGCAATTCTTCTGATTATTATTATTATTTTCTTCCGCCACAAATTTTATTTTTTTGTTTCGCGACATATCATTTCAATACTTAAGGTAGTATACCGGTCATGAAAAACCAATTTAAAAATGAGTCCGCTTAGCGAAACTATTTTTAGTTACGTAGTTATCTCCCCTAAAAACTTAAAGCATGTGTCGCATCTCCTCTTAAACTACAATAAAAATAAAAATACTAAAGCATGCAATGCAATAAGGAACTAACAAAGAGGTGAATAGGACAATTTCATAAATTTCAGACCACTTCCTGATGAAAAAATTAAGACGCAAAAAGTGTCGCGACATAATAAATTGCTCAAAATGCAATTTTAAGCTTAACTACATATTATGATCTATGTTTTACATAATTTTCCATATTTGAGTCAGGTTTTTTTAGTGCTAAACAGTTGTCTAATGTCTATTCTACCTATTTGACCCAAAAATGACAAAAAATTGCAGAACAATTAGACGCGATTGGATTTTTAAGAAATTTACACCGGTCTTTGGTACAGATTAACCGTATGACCTTGACTGACTTTTCAAGGTCAAATCAACTTAATGACACTATTCCAACACATTTAAACCATTTTAGGGTCTTAGATATAAAAAATGAAAAAAATGAAAATTTATCCCCCCTTTTTCCCAAAAATATAGAATTTGACATTTTTGCACTAAAAGTGGTCAAAACATGTTAAATGTACTACTTTTAATCATATTTAGTCAAAACCAGATGAAAAAATGTTGACCGGTTCTTATTAAGGTCTTTCACGACTACGGTCGTAAAGACCTTCTTGCAATTCTTCTGATTATTATTATTATTTTCTTCCGCCACAAATTTTATTTTTTTGTTTCGCGACATATCATTTCAATACTTAAGGTAGTATACCGGTCATGAAAAACCAATTTAAAAATGAGTCCGCTTAGCGAAACTATTTTTAGTTACGTAGTTATCTCCCCTAAAAACTTAAAGCATGTGTCGCATCTCCTCTTAAACTACAATAAAAATAAAAATACTAAAGCATGCAATGCAATAAGGAACTAACAAAGAGGTGAATAGGACAATTTCATAAATTTCAGACCACTTCCTGATGAAAAAATTAAGACGCAAAAAGTGTCGCGACATAATAAATTGCTCAAAATGCAATTTTAAGCTTAACTACATATTATGATCTATGTTTTACATAATTTTCCATATTTGAGTCAGGTTTTTTTAGTGCTAAACAGTTGTCTAATGTCTATTCTACCTATTTGACCCAAAAATGACAAAAAATTGCAGAACAATTAGACGCGATTGGATTTTTAAGAAATTTACACCGGTCTTTGGTACAGATTAACCGTATGACCTTGACTGACTTTTCAAGGTCAAATCAACTTAATGACACTATTCCAACACATTTAAACCATTTTAGGGTCTTAGATATAAAAAATGAAAAAAATGAAAATTTATCCCCCCTTTTTCCCAAAAATATAGAATTTGACATTTTTGCACTAAAAGTGGTCAAAACATGTTAAATGTACTACTTTTAATCATATTTAGTCAAAACCAGATGAAAAAATGTTGACCGGTTCTTATTAAGGTCTTTCACGACTACGGTCGTAAAGACCTTCTTGCAATTCTTCTGATTATTATTATTATTTTCTTCCGCCACAAATTTTATTTTTTTGTTTCGCGACATATCATTTCAATACTTAAGGTAGTATACCGGTCATGAAAAACCAATTTAAAAATGAGTCCGCTTAGCGAAACTATTTTTAGTTACGTAGTTATCTCCCCTAAAAACTTAAAGCATGTGTCGCATCTCCTCTTAAACTACAATAAAAATAAAAATACTAAAGCATGCAATGCAATAAGGAACTAACAAAGAGGTGAATAGGACAATTTCATAAATTTCAGACCACTTCCTGATGAAAAAATTAAGACGCAAAAAGTGTCGCGACATAATAAATTGCTCAAAATGCAATTTTAAGCTTAACTACATATTATGATCTATGTTTTACATAATTTTCCATATTTGAGTCAGGTTTTTTTAGTGCTAAACAGTTGTCTAATGTCTATTCTACCTATTTGACCCAAAAATGACAAAAAATTGCAGAACAATTAGACGCGATTGGATTTTTAAGAAATTTACACCGGTCTTTGGTACAGATTAACCGTATGACCTTGACTGACTTTTCAAGGTCAAATCAACTTAATGACACTATTCCAACACATTTAAACCATTTTAGGGTCTTAGATATAAAAAATGAAAAAAATGAAAATTTATCCCCCCTTTTTCCCAAAAATATAGAATTTGACATTTTTGCACTAAAAGTGGTCAAAACATGTTAAATGTACTACTTTTAATCATATTTAGTCAAAACCAGATGAAAAAATGTTGACCGGTTCTTATTAAGGTCTTTCACGACTACGGTCGTAAAGACCTTCTTGCAATTCTTCTGATTATTATTATTATTTTCTTCCGCCACAAATTTTATTTTTTTGTTTCGCGACATATCATTTCAATACTTAAGGTAGTATACCGGTCATGAAAAACCAATTTAAAAATGAGTCCGCTTAGCGAAACTATTTTTAGTTACGTAGTTATCTCCCCTAAAAACTTAAAGCATGTGTCGCATCTCCTCTTAAACTACAATAAAAATAAAAATACTAAAGCATGCAATGCAATAAGGAACTAACAAAGAGGTGAATAGGACAATTTCATAAATTTCAGACCACTTCCTGATGAAAAAATTAAGACGCAAAAAGTGTCGCGACATAATAAATTGCTCAAAATGCAATTTTAAGCTTAACTACATATTATGATCTATGTTTTACATAATTTTCCATATTTGAGTCAGGTTTTTTTAGTGCTAAACAGTTGTCTAATGTCTATTCTACCTATTTGACCCAAAAATGACAAAAAATTGCAGAACAATTAGACGCGATTGGATTTTTAAGAAATTTACACCGGTCTTTGGTACAGATTAACCGTATGACCTTGACTGACTTTTCAAGGTCAAATCAACTTAATGACACTATTCCAACACATTTAAACCATTTTAGGGTCTTAGATATAAAAAATGAAAAAAATGAAAATTTATCCCCCCTTTTTCCCAAAAATATAGAATTTGACATTTTTGCACTAAAAGTGGTCAAAACATGTTAAATGTACTACTTTTAATCATATTTAGTCAAAACCAGATGAAAAAATGTTGACCGGTTCTTATTAAGGTCTTTCACGACTACGGTCGTAAAGACCTTCTTGCAATTCTTCTGATTATTATTATTATTTTCTTCCGCCACAAATTTTATTTTTTTGTTTCGCGACATATCATTTCAATACTTAAGGTAGTATACCGGTCATGAAAAACCAATTTAAAAATGAGTCCGCTTAGCGAAACTATTTTTAGTTACGTAGTTATCTCCCCTAAAAACTTAAAGCATGTGTCGCATCTCCTCTTAAACTACAATAAAAATAAAAATACTAAAGCATGCAATGCAATAAGGAACTAACAAAGAGGTGAATAGGACAATTTCATAAATTTCAGACCACTTCCTGATGAAAAAATTAAGACGCAAAAAGTGTCGCGACATAATAAATTGCTCAAAATGCAATTTTAAGCTTAACTACATATTATGATCTATGTTTTACATAATTTTCCATATTTGAGTCAGGTTTTTTTAGTGCTAAACAGTTGTCTAATGTCTATTCTACCTATTTGACCCAAAAATGACAAAAAATTGCAGAACAATTAGACGCGATTGGATTTTTAAGAAATTTACACCGGTCTTTGGTACAGATTAACCGTATGACCTTGACTGACTTTTCAAGGTCAAATCAACTTAATGACACTATTCCAACACATTTAAACCATTTTAGGGTCTTAGATATAAAAAATGAAAAAAATGAAAATTTATCCCCCCTTTTTCCCAAAAATATAGAATTTGACATTTTTGCACTAAAAGTGGTCAAAACATGTTAAATGTACTACTTTTAATCATATTTAGTCAAAACCAGATGAAAAAATGTTGACCGGTTCTTATTAAGGTCTTTCACGACTACGGTCGTAAAGACCTTCTTGCAATTCTTCTGATTATTATTATTATTTTCTTCCGCCACAAATTTTATTTTTTTGTTTCGCGACATATCATTTCAATACTTAAGGTAGTATACCGGTCATGAAAAACCAATTTAAAAATGAGTCCGCTTAGCGAAACTATTTTTAGTTACGTAGTTATCTCCCCTAAAAACTTAAAGCATGTGTCGCATCTCCTCTTAAACTACAATAAAAATAAAAATACTAAAGCATGCAATGCAATAAGGAACTAACAAAGAGGTGAATAGGACAATTTCATAAATTTCAGACCACTTCCTGATGAAAAAATTAAGACGCAAAAAGTGTCGCGACATAATAAATTGCTCAAAATGCAATTTTAAGCTTAACTACATATTATGATCTATGTTTTACATAATTTTCCATATTTGAGTCAGGTTTTTTTAGTGCTAAACAGTTGTCTAATGTCTATTCTACCTATTTGACCCAAAAATGACAAAAAATTGCAGAACAATTAGACGCGATTGGATTTTTAAGAAATTTACACCGGTCTTTGGTACAGATTAACCGTATGACCTTGACTGACTTTTCAAGGTCAAATCAACTTAATGACACTATTCCAACACATTTAAACCATTTTAGGGTCTTAGATATAAAAAATGAAAAAAATGAAAATTTATCCCCCCTTTTTCCCAAAAATATAGAATTTGACATTTTTGCACTAAAAGTGGTCAAAACATGTTAAATGTACTACTTTTAATCATATTTAGTCAAAACCAGATGAAAAAATGTTGACCGGTTCTTATTAAGGTCTTTCACGACTACGGTCGTAAAGACCTTCTTGCAATTCTTCTGATTATTATTATTATTTTCTTCCGCCACAAATTTTATTTTTTTGTTTCGCGACATATCATTTCAATACTTAAGGTAGTATACCGGTCATGAAAAACCAATTTAAAAATGAGTCCGCTTAGCGAAACTATTTTTAGTTACGTAGTTATCTCCCCTAAAAACTTAAAGCATGTGTCGCATCTCCTCTTAAACTACAATAAAAATAAAAATACTAAAGCATGCAAAGTGTTAAGGAACGAATGGAAAAGTTTCATTTTTTTTGTTTTTAATTGGATATCTTTGGTCTCTTTTTATGAGGACATGCGTAAGGAAAAATAATCCTTTTTGTAAATCTAGTATCATTGACTTTCCATGCTCAATTTATGGTTTAGGTTAAAACAGTAAATCACAGAATCAAGAACAAAACAACATAAATTACAAACGGGACATTTAGGAACAATAAATTGTAATTTTAATAGGAACTATATTATTGGACAACGAAAAACAAAGGTGCGATAATTCAATCTGGTAAGCAGATACTATGCCAAAAACTATTCGAAAAATATCGAATTTTTGTTTAAGTGATTATGCCAAGACATGATAGTTTTCTGTTTGTTTTCTGTCTGTTGTCTGGTTAAAAGTAATATTGAGTTATTGCATCAAATGTATAATTTTTTAAAAACAATATTGAAATAGAATTCATCTGAATCTTGTGATAACAAGTAGCTATGGGTAAAGATAAACGACCCCATTATTACACCTAAACAACTGCTTGTTATGTATCTAATTACTCTGTTATCAATTTATTAATGCTTTCATTTCGTGCGAATATTCTGTTTGCAAATGGTTGATTAGAAATTGTTTCCCTTTATTATCATTTTTAAATTTGAAAATCTGTACTGTTTAAATTTTAAATGTATTTTTATACATACTACAAGGGAAAATGATGCCGATTAATGTTACAATATTCCATGTCAAAACAATCTGATTTTGTTAGTAGGTTTGCAGAATTTGTAGTATAATAATACCACTAATATTCTCACGCGTTTTTTTAAGTATTGTCTCTATACGTTCCTGTTTCAACCATGTCGCCGATCTTCTATGCTTAGAATCGTTTCAAATCCTGATAATATGAATAGGTTCTTAAGGGAACGGTTATGTTCTTAGAAAAAGATGATTAGCTCTGAACATGAAAGGAAAATTAATCCATATTGATAGTGTCATTTCGCCGTTTCCAGTAACTGCAATAAAGCTGTATTAAAATTTTATCACCTAGCAATGTAGTACAAATCAGGAATCAAATGACGTATGTCTGCAGAAAACGAAAAAGAACATCATAGCGAAAGAAATTAACAAAAATGATTGAGATGGTGTTTTACTCCCTTGCAACGCTACATAGTTAATTTAAAGGTCATGAACATGAAAAGGATGATAAAATGAATATGAAATGATGATGATTTATGAAAGATGGGGATGGGGTGGGAAACAAAGAAACAGTAAATTTCAAAGAACCACAGGAAAAAGGGAGAGGGGCGGAAATTTAGCCTGAATGGTGCTCTACTTGGCGTGAAAAGGAGCCCTTTTACTTATATGAGGCGTGGCACTCCAAACACATTGGCGCACTATGGTTAGCGGTCATGTATTGCGTACTAACCAGAAACGCCAAATATGAATTTTCTGTTTTAGTGGTAATGCCAAGGCAAATGATTGTTTCTGTTTGTTGTCTGGTTAAAAGTAATATCAATTAAGTTATATGACATTAAATATATGATTTTTAAAAATAATACTGAAATTAAATAGAATACATCTGAATCTTGCAATAGCCAATAGCTAAGGGTAAAAATAAATGACCCCATTTGTATATATATACAACTTCTTGGTATTTTATCACTCTTTTATCATTATATGTGTAGTGTCATTTCGTACGACAATTCTGTTTGAAAATAGTTGATTTTAACAATGGTAACAATTATTTCCCTTTATTATAATTTTTACAATTAAAAATAATCTGTACGTTTGATTTTTTAATTGTAAATAAATACAGACGTCATGGACAAATGATTCAAAGTAATGTAAGATTTTTTTTATTCGAAGCAACCTGATTTTGTTAGAATGTTTGCATAATTTGTAGTAGCCTTATACCATTTATATTCTAATAACAATTTTTTTCTATTATTGAAATAAGCTATAAAGATTCATTCTTCTACAATAATGTAGCTCCTTTGACATCTTAGAAACGGCGGAGCTACAATGCGGTCTCATTGCTCGTAACGAAGCAAGGCCAAAATCCAAATCACAACGGGCGCATCTCAATCAATTAGATGCATAATGTGGAACAAAAATATTGCTTATAGTATTTTTATGACGAAAGTAGTTCAAATTTAACGACATTAAATGGAATTAAAAAGATGTTCGTGAAAGTATCAACTTTTGAAGTATCTTGATCCTGAACTTTATAACAAAGTTCAGGATCAGAATATTGAAAATATGGGGTTTCTTACAATTTTGGCTTTAACCAAATTTATTATTGAAGACATATTATTTAGAGATGCATTTGTAATTTCGAACAATCTTAAAGCTTTATTAGAGTTTGAGAAAGAAATTGTATTTGCTCCATTACGAGTAATGGGGCTGCATTGTAGCTCCGCCAAATCAAAGATGTCAAAGGAGCTACATTATTGTAGCTATTGTCTTCTATGCTCAGCAGGATTTTTAATCCGAAGTTTTGTTACAAGAACGATAACAGAGTGTATCCAAAATGGAACTGCAGAGAAGAATTATGTTCTTCCAACAATAATTAAAAAAAACATTTACTCTTGGCTTGAGTTCTTCTTATAAAATGATTTGATATAATATCCACACAAATCCCGTGCGCGACCCGGGTGGCGAATAGCCCCCCCCTCCCCCACCAGCAGAGCTTAGCTTGTCGTAAGAGGATACTAAAGGTCTTGGGATTCTGACGTCGGGTCATTGCTCAGCCCAAAGAGCAACCAGGTGTGAACCCTAGGAGGCTGCATAGGTTAGCCCTCGTCAGCGGGTAGTGTCAGGTACATAATATGGAAACCCTGACCGCTGACCATAGTGGGCCATCATGTGTGGAGAGTGCCACGCTTCATACATGTATAAGACCCCTCAGTGGACCGCCAAGTTTTGCACTGCATAGATTAAATTTTCTGCCCCTACCCATCTCTCCCTTTTTCCTGAGGTTCTTCAAAATTTACTATCCTTTATTTCCAACCCCATCCCCATATTTCATTTATCACCATCATTTCATGTTCATTTTATCATCCATGTTCATCGCGTTTAAATAACCTATATAGCGTTGGAAGGGCGTAAAACACCAACTCGTTCAGTCATATATACCCACTAAAAATGTTACTTAACCTTTTTTATTTTATAGCAATTAAGCTTAAATAAACAAGTAAATGTAAATCACGAATCAAACATGAAATGGCGTAAGTCTAAAACAACATAACGAAAGACATTAACAAATAAAATTTCAAGTATAAAAACGAACTCACAATGAGAAATAAAACCTAAAGATCCCATTAAGATGTTTATCAGTTTTCCATGTGATGTGAGCAATGATGGCATTAAACACCTACCTTGACTGATTGAGTTTTTAATAATTCTACAAAGTTCCTGCATTTATCAAGTAAGCTGTTTAGTTTTGTTAGCCAGATCTTTCTAGAGGTATAGTAGTATATGAAAATCCCCATGTGAACTTAAAAATGTGATTCATATCTTATAGAGTTCAGAAATATCTTCAAACTGTTTTGAAACTGTACTAATGTTGCTCTTATAAAATTGAACAAAATTATAATATAAACAGAATGTCTCTAAAACATTAAAAAGTACGAAAATTTCATAATAACGCTCAACATACACAAATTACTGAGCATTGTAAAACCATTTAAACATAACAGATGAATAAAAAAATTGTAAACGTGTCTCCGTGAAAGACCTTAGCAATTGTTTACGAAACAATTGTCCTCCTAGTTATGTTATGTTTTTCTCTGTACCAATGTATTGGACTATATGAGAATAAAGATATATATATAGAATGTTCTTTAAAATCATGTATATATAATAAATGTGCCGGTTTCGTGTGAACTACACTAAATAAGTTATTGTTTGAAGTGTTGAGTCCGATTCAAAATCGAAATACTAGTTGTTTTTTGTTTTACATCTGGCGATAGATGCTTCTTAGCTAGCTGTCAGTAACAACGAATGTCCCCTTTTTTGTCTTAGATTATTTTTTGTTGAATTGAACTTTTATCGGTTTGATTTTTACTGTGTGTTATTTTGTGCTTTGTAAAGGATTGTCTATTATAGGGGAAGGTTGGGACCCAAAAAACTGTTTTAAACCAGCAACGTTTTAAAATGTCAGTCCTATTAAAGAAAGGAATCCTTGTCAAAAAGCTTTTGTTTGTCCGTGTGCTTTTTGTGTTTTAAAATTGTTCTTAGTTGAGAAATTGGTTATTTGGTAATAATTTGGGGATTGGTATTGAATCATATGTATTGTATTATTAGTCTTGGGTCAACACAAGACGGCGAACAGCGACCGCTTGTTAAGTTCCATTGTGGATTTTTTTTTATTATTGCCATTTATTTATGTAGGTGTGTCGAGTACACTTATAACACATCTCATTATCGTCTAGTAAAAGATGTCATAAAAGGATGCATTAACAATTATAAAAAATGCATTGATAGAAATTTCATTTTCAATAGGCAAAATAATAGATAAAATGCCGCAGGTGCTTTTGATTTATAAAGCGATGTACATAGGAAAATTGCACTTTTGGTCCTTTGGTGGAAGTGCAAATATTGTTATTTTCGCAGTTTACTAGTATAAAAGTGATGACTTCAACTTTCCATTCTTGTGTAGCAACATTCCGTCCGCTCCAACTTATGGAGTTTACTTATCACAAGTGATCCGTTATTCCAGCGCTTGTGGGAGTTACATCGATTTCCTTAGGAGAGCGTCACGTCTGGCACAAAAAATTCTTATACAGAGGTATGTTGCTCCTCGGTTGCTGTCTTGACTCAAGAAATTATACGAAAGACATCATGCGCTGAAAGACAAATATGGGATTCCAATTTCCGTTTATTATATGTTGTCTGTTTTTAGCCCTGTTCTCATTGGTGTTTACTGGTTTTGTCTGTGTCCTTTCGGACTTTTTACATTCGGATGCCCCATTGATGCCTGTGTTTCTTTCAATAAATAGTTGATATACCTATTAAAAAATACATATACAAATATCAATCAGTCCTGGGGTGCTAGGATATCAGTTACGTACTTGGAGGCTCTAGTCTTGCAAAATTGGGGGTTCACAGTGATACATGCATAATTATTTACTTAGTTTATCCCTAGTAAGGTAAAATTACCGCTTTGCTACTTTGGAAATCTCTTTCGGAGAATAAAGTATTTTCCTAGGTTAAAACGTTGACGGTGTGTGTTTAAGTGACTAGTAAAAACAAATACAATGTACATGTATGTAAAAACACTTAAATCACATTTTTTGTGTCACTTTTTTCATCAACTTTGCTACAAATTTTACTTAAAAATTATAAATTGCAACTATCTGAGATTTTTACCTTATGTCTGTTTTATAAACATCAGTACAATGTTTGAAGGTGAAATCAAAAGTCGTTTGAGAACACTTAAAATAATGCATTTTTTGACATTTACGGACAAGTGTCAACATTATAACAAAAATCACAATTTTTTATATCAGGTCTAAAGCAAAGTATGTCAATTGAACATGCTTTTCCTAATGGATTTCCATTGCTGCATGTTACAAATTTATTACAATCAGTAGGATGGTGATATGATGTATCATTTCTGTTGTCACAAAAATCACCTGAAATGTAACAACAATGAATTATTAAACGCGTTTTGCCAATTTTCCTTTAAAATCTACTACTTTTAACTTTAGAAACCGTGTCCAAGTAGATGTGTGTATTTCATATAATTTCTTGAACGAAGGTACAAATTGTTTTAAGTACATGTATGTTTCAGCACAAAGTACATCAGTTTTTGTTTGCTGTTGACACACAAAGCGATGAATAGATATAGAAGCAACTGAACTATCAGCAAAATTATCAAACGGGGATGATTTTTAGAGGCTTACAGTAGTCTGACTAGCCCACCTGCTTTCTATAGCTTCTAACCTATTATGCAACATGGTATATATGTTCCTGGTGTACTTATATAACAAAAATACACTCTTAATATCAAGATGAAAAGTGAAAGCTTTCAAAAAATAGAATTTTCAATCAGCAGCTAAGAATTAATAGAGCACAGTGCTTCAATCTGATAAATTTGAGCATGAAATCATTTTGAAGCACTCAATAAGCGGTACAAATGCTTATGTCTTCTTTAGCACTTTATACGGCTTTTCAAAGAAGCAGAGGTTCCAATGGGGTATCCGAATGTCAAAAGACCGAAAGGGCAGAGACAAAACCAGTAAACACCAACAAGAACGGGACAAATACAGACAACATGTAAAACATTGAAACACAAAATAACTGAATGTCAATCATCAATGCGAACTCCAGTCAAAACGAGAGTGAACTCAGGTGGTCCGGAAGAGTAAGCATTTCCTGCTTGCTATAGTACACCCGTCGCGTTGCCAACGGTCAATTCAGGGTGTCAAATCCGGTAAAGGAATACAAAACAAAACCCTATGACAAACCAACATCTGCACTCATCTGAGAGACCGAAATGCCATATTTGTCTATAAGTGCATGATGTCTTCCGTTAAATGTCTTGAGAGAAGAGAGCAGCCGAGAAGCAACATAACCCTGTGTGAACAATTTTTGCGTCAGACGTGCCGATCTGCTAAGAAAATCGATGTTAGTTCAAATAAAGTCCAAACACTGCGAAAATGGTCAAGTTTGTTGATCGAGGAAAAATAAGGCCTATCAGGAGTTTTTGCTTGGCACAACTTCGACTCATTGATGGGTAAGTAAGTTGCTCCTGAGTTTTCTCTTTCTTTTATACATTTAAAGTTATAACGTTAAAGGAAGACTTTCAACAAAGCTCTATGACGAACATGATGACTTCAACTTTCCAATCGTCTACTTTCCCTTTTTGTGTAGCACCTGCTTATGGAATTTTCGTATCACAGTTGATTCGTTACTCCAGAGCTTGCGGGAGTTACATAGATTTCCTCGGCAGAGCGTCACGTTTGACACAGAAATTGCTGACACAGGGTTATGTCGCTCTACGGTTGCTGTCTTCACTCAAGATATTTTACGGAAGACACCGTGCACTCGTAAACAAATATGTGATTTTTATCTCTCAAATGAGTGCAGATGTTGGTTTGTCGTAGAAATTTGTTTTGTCTTCCTTTGCGTGATTTGACACTCTGAATTGGAAATTGGCAGCACGACGGGTGTGCTATAGCAGGCAGGAACTGCTTACTCTTCTGGAGTGCCTGAGTTCACTCTTGTTACGACTTGAGTTCGCGTTGTTGATTTCCGTTCGGTTGATTTTGAGTTTTGTGTTTTTTTCGTGTTGTTTTTGGTCGTGTTTACCGGTTTGTTGTTGCCCTTTCGGACTTTTGACATTAGAATGCCCGATTAGTGCCATTTTGCTTCTTCCATCTATTTGCTTAATCCTTTTCTTTTTTAGCAACAATGGCCAAGTTGGTTAGCGGATGGGCATATACTAGTATACATCACAAAACTTGGTAGAGGATACCATGTATACAGAATTAAGCGTAAGAATTGTAAAAGCAATCCCTTAAATGGTTTCAGAGAAGAAGATCCTTGAAGAAAAGTTAACAGACGGACAACAAACGCCAAATGATGACAATAGGTCACATGACCCTTCTAGGTGTGCACATATTTCAAAGAAATATTTGATTGAATTTGGTTGTTTATGATGTAGCTTGATACTGTTATTAATTTTGACATAACATTTATATATTTTAGTATGATCTTCGTCCACCGAAGAATACATTATTTTTCTAAATTGATTAATCACTAGAAATATTCTACATACTTGCCATATGAATAAAATACTGAGATTTTAAAATTAATCATCCTGCTGAAACTGAAGATTTTTGCACTATTTTATTGATATAGAAGTGCTTTTGTGATTCAAATAACGACTAAAGCTGCAAGCGATTAAGATATTTCTCGTATGTTCTTTAAAATTGTTTAAATATTGATAAATACCATTTTTATTTTCAGTGCGAGCTTTATAATAAGTTAATTGTAATTTATGTGATAATATTTATTGTGATTAGCATAATACTTATTTTTTTCCATTTTCGTAAAGTAGTTATACCTCCAATCAATGCCAAATCCTCTAAATTTGAATATTTTGGTGACCTGTCAACGAAATTTGAATTTTCTGCTTTGCAGCGTAGTGTAGCATTGTACATAGTTGCATCAAATGCTATCCAAAATTCCAGCTTCCTGTTGATGGCACAGTTCAATACTGAATCTACTGTATGCGATGTATGTTCGACTGGAATAAAGGAAGATGTCCCTTGTCGTCTTATTTCAACCTCGATAGTTCCAGCAGGATTTCCAATATTCGCTTCACAAGAATGTAACCTATCTAATCGTTCGGTAGTCAAGCCAACTATTTGATCTGGGTCTAATTTAAGCAATAGGTCTCCATTAGGATGAGCTGAAACAGAATTCAAAAAATGTATCGTTATATTCGATTTATAAGACAGTTCCTATGTGTCACAAATTCCTTTTTGTTTGAAATTGACTGCAATAAGAATGGAGAAACACAGGTTTCACAACTGTAACTAAGAGACAGATTTTATCTTATCGTGTTTGCTAAAAGCTGCATCATCATCGCTTATAGTTATGGAAACTTTTCCTCCAGGTGATGAACTGACTTACATTGTATTTTCTTCTGAAAGCTTACTGTCTAATCAGGCAAGAAATAGATACTGTTGCCAACACTTAGAGAAATGATCGTCAATAAATATGATGATGGAAAATTGTCTTTTCCCGAACTTACATATTTTGGTGGCTAAATAAATACTTTATGCAAGGGTTAACCTATGGATAAGGGAAAAACACAAGTTTGTTAAACAGTCCGCCAAAAGTTAAGCACCACCCATTTTAAAATGGCACTCTCTTTTTATATTTTATTGAAATATTCTGATTTTTTGCACACAAGAACCTATGGGTATGACAGCAATTTGCATCCTACAAAAGTTGGAAATAAAGAAAGATTTTCAAAATATTGGTACATAGTATTGTTTGAATTTACCAGATCCTAAATTCAAGTTTCTGAGATCGATAGAAGAAGCAGAGAATGAAAGCAAAACTTTTTTCCAAAGAACCATACACATGACACTTCCTTAAAATATCGCGTTGTCAATCACATAAACCAATAAACATGAGTTTTAATGGGTTTTGCAGCTTTTTTGGGCCTGCTTAAAAATGTCTCCTTTTTACAGACTTTCTGACCATGTTTATTTCCAAATGATAATTTCTTTTAAAAACCACATGGAAATAAAACTTTTTATTTTCGATGATGATTAAATAAGGTTGTTTAAAAGGGTTTATCAAAGATTTAAGGCAAAAAATCTTTTTTTCATGGCTTTTCAGAAAATGTCTTTTTTTGTAAAACTCGAAAAATGAGCTAAAGCTGTTTCCAGAAATACATTTTTGTCATAAAAATTATGTGATCATATCACTTATTAAGTAACAGTTTTGTGTGGAGAAGGAAAAACATGTCAGTGAACTTTTATAGTGATGAAAGGACATTTTCTTTCAAAAGTGGATTTTTCAAAAAAATAGATTTTAGAAAAGTGATGTTTTGGGCAGAGAACAAACACCATTGCTCGCTTAAATTCATACGACATTAAATTTTGAAGTTTCTAACGCAAAAAGTGTCCATACAAATTCCATTTTCTAAGGGTAGCATCCTTTTTTCAGTTTGTGGCCTAAAATTTGGCAAGAAAAGATTTATTCCCCTTTTTAACCATTTGTGCTGGGTTTTGTTTGGTCATTTGAATGAATATGTTTAAACAATATGTTTTACTGTAAGACATTAAGGAAACTTAAAGAACACACAATTTGAACTTAACAAAATTTCATTTTTTCGTCAAAGTATTTCTAAGAAACATTTAAGACTTTAAAACATGTTCTGTTTAAAGTGTTTTTTCACTT
The DNA here is from genome assembly GCA_963971305.1 of Arcuatula senhousia. Taxonomy (NCBI): domain Eukaryota; kingdom Metazoa; phylum Mollusca; class Bivalvia; order Mytilida; family Mytilidae; genus Arcuatula; species Arcuatula senhousia. The sequence continues at coordinate 103,756 of CAXARO010001409.1, forward strand.
AAGATTTCTATCACTGGCGAATACCCTTTGGTGTAACATTACTTCGAAATGTGTGTTTTTTTTTTTTTTTTTTTTTTTTTTGCAAGGTTGCCTGCCCTTGTATTGAGTTGTGCAAAAAATCCTCTGGTATAAAAATTTCATTTTTTATGGAAATTAATATGCAGGATCTTATATAAACATTTGAAATGATCAACAGTGACGTTTTTGGATGTATCTATGAACATTTTGTGAAATATTATGTCGTAGAAAAGAAGTTAAGTACAAGTTTAATCGTTCATATACAGACACTGTGAGTAGAAATCAGAAATATAAACATGGGTGACCCTAATGCATCTCTAACAGAGCATAATGACTCTTCTTCTGAACTTTTCTTACATACCCAAGATGATATTATAACTGATAGTCAATTTAATGATGAAGATATGTATTCTTTGATCAAATCCAGTTTTGGTCAACTTGACAGAAAAACATTTAAACGAGACATTCTTTCCCATACCGATGTTAACGATCTACGCCCAATTCGTAACTCTTTGTTTGATCTTGTCAGAAAACAGTACCCATCCTACAATGAATCAAAACTAGTAGAAAGAACTCAAAGGGAAAACAGTAACTCAGTTGGTGAAAAAATTGCCGATGATATATACATTATTTATCATTTCTTAGAAAGAGCAAACAATGTTACCGAACTAAAACAGTGTTTATCAAGAAGTAGAAGAGCAACTACAGTTACTGATGAAAACGATGCAGTTATGGCAGATATTTTTGAAAGGTTATCGAATAAAACAACAAACAAAGCTAGTGACAATACTGTAATAGTGTCAATGCTGCTTGAAATAAAACAAATGATACTTGACAATATGAAACCAGTTACAGACAACATCGAAACAATGAAAAAACACTTCGAAGACGAAATTTCTATTCTGAAATCTGAAGTTCAGGAAAAAGAAAACACAATCCGCACATTAAAAGAACAAATAGAAGACAACCATCGTAACATTGGTAAATTTCAAGCTGAGATCAAAATGCAATCACATAGACTTAAAGACCAAGAAAAACTAATCAGCTCGAATCAAAGTGCTCGTAATCAAAATGGCATGGAACAACACCATAAAGGCAATGATGAAAACAAAACGGAAATAGAATCTGATGATACTAACGTAGATGCTAACTTTAACAATAAACCTCAATACAATGAAATTGTTTCAAAATCTTTACATAAAATTCCTGTAGTTACCACGCACGTCATCAAATACAAATCTATGCAATTGGTCTAATAGTAACCTTGACCCAAGTAGTATGCAGCATCGTTATAACTATATCGATTACGAAGACCTAGAGCATCTTAAATCCAAAGACGACGAGAACATTCAGTATAAAATAGAGAGTCGTGTAAGAGACAATGATACATCCGTGTTTCGAGGTGTGGTGCGGAAACGCACAAAAAGGTTGGTACTATACAATGTTGTAGCTGACAAACCATACGAACTGGTAGAAGGTGCAGTACGTGAATATGCAGAAAGAAACAGAGTACATGTAACATTTACAAAACTGTTGAGAAAACGAGAAAACAGGGGTAACTCGACATATATAATGCGCATCAATGTGGCAGAAGAAGACTTTCTTAATTACATAGATAATAATGACTACTTTTGGCCGAAGGGGGTTTATTGGCGAGACTACGTTCCGTACAACAGGCAAACAGATTTACGTCATTAACATTCAAATCTATCACTACATTGATACTTTTTGTCTTCTTCATGTTAAGAATTTCAACTTGGAACATGAGGGGTGCCATGCATGGTGCATCTTACTTTAACTCACTTTTAAATGAATCAGATATTTGTTTGATAACAGAACACTGGTTAAATGACGGTAACATCGCATTTTTGAAAACCTTTTCTTCAGAATTTTCTTTATTGTATACTGTAGGCTCAAAAAACTCCACCACAAATAAGGGGTGTGGTGGAACTGGTATATTAATAAGAAAGTCAATACCTTTTAAAATATGTAAGCTTGAGGTTAAAAATGAAAGACTGTGTGCAGTTAAACTCAGTTCTGATAAGTATTGTAGTATTTGTCTGATGAGTGTTTTACTTCCATCTACCAATTATTCTGTTGACACATATGTTGATTGTTTAAATGATATGAGTGATTATTATGATATGTATTGTGAAGATTGTGTTACAATTGTTGGTGGCGACTTTAACATTGACTTGACTTCTAAATCTCCAAATAGTAAAACAAATGCATTTTCGTCATTTTTGTCAGAAAGAAACTTGTCCACGGCGCCACTCGTGCCCAATTATAATGGTATTTTATACACATATAGATCAAAAGATTGTTCACAGAAAACTCTGTTAGATTATATATGTTTACCAGATTTTCTAGTAAATGAATTATGTTCTATTGAGGTTAAATCTAACTGTCCATATGAAGTTTCAGATCATTTTCCTGTTGTTATTAAGTTAGGCATTGGTCTGCTAGGCAGTACATCAGGTAAATCCAAAATGAACCGAAAGGTACTAAAATGGTCTGCAGCGGACAATTTTGAGAAAATGATGTATAAAACTGAAGTGGATAGACTCTTGAACTTTCCCATTGACTCGGAAAATATTACTCCTGCAGATATTGAACAATATACCACTGTTTTTTCAAATGCTTTGCACATGTCATCTAATGCATCGATACCAGCTAGTGCGTTTAAACCGTATCTTAAGCCATACTGGAAAAGAGAAGGACTAAATGATTTACATTTTGAACAGAGGAAAGCAAGACGCGAATGGAAAAACAGAAATAAACCGAGAGACAGAACAGACCCATCGTACGTTGAATACAAGGAAAAGAAAAGACAGTTTAGAAAACGAAAACGTTATGCAGAATACACTTGGCAAGCTGAAAAATTCGAGGATTTTAAAACTGCCGCTGAACTAGACATTGGCGAATTTTATCGCAAAGTGCGACGTTCACGAAAAACAGGACCAAGTACCCAAAAACTCTCATTTAATGGCACTACGGCTACTACTGATGAACATATTTGCGAGCTTTGGGGAAATTACTTCGAAGAACTTTACTCGAACCAGTGCGAAACGGAAACTTTTGATGAAGGTTTTTGTGACCAAATAACTTCGAAAGTGAACAATATATTGAATTCTTACATGAGCAGTGAAATAAAAGATTTTGACAAGCCTATATCAATCGATGAGATTAATGACCAAATGAAAACTTTAAAACTTAGCAAAGCGCCGGGGCCTGATGGTATTGTGAACGAACATTTAAAGTACGGAGGAGATAAAGTCGTCGAGTATTTATGTAAACTTTACAATTTGATACTTCAAACAGAGTATTTGCCACTTTCTTTTCGCCATGGATGCATTATACCGATTTACAAAGGAAATAATAAAGATAAAACTTTGCCTAATAGCTACCGAGCAGTAACATTAACGTCAACTATCGGTAAACTTTTAGAAAAAGTATTCCTGTGTCGTATCCAATGCTACCTTGATAGTATAAATAAAACTATTCCACATCCATTACAGCTTGGGTTTATTAAAGAACATGGATCTATTCCTGCTATTTTCACTTTGAAAGAATCGGTCATGTTTTATGTTGAACGTAATTCGGTCGTATACTCTGCATTTCTAGATAACGAAAAAGCGTTTGATCGCATTTGGCAAGACGGTCTACTTTATAAACTATGGAATGAAGGAATAACTGGAAAACTCTGGAAAATAATTTATACGTCATACAAAAGTGCAACTGCTCATGTACAGTTTAATTTAATGACTAGTCAAGTAATTCCAATTAAACAAGGAGTGGGACAGGGACGTGTTCTATCCGCATGGTTATTTGGGCTTTTCATCAACGACCTAATTTACAAACTTGTTGAAAGTAACTGTGGACTTATAATTGGTCAAATGCATATTCCAACTATTTTACTAGCTGATGACACTACCTTGTTAAGCAGTACAAAACATGGGCTACAAAAACTTTTAGATACAGTAACGAGTTATGCTTTTACCTGGAGACTTAAATACAATGCAACGAAAAGTACATGTCTTGTGTTCCGACCGTCTAAATGTGTATCTTTTAATCAAACCAATACATCTACCTTTAAATTACTGGACACTGTACTTCCAATCAAACAAACTGTAACTTATGCTGGTACCCTTATAGATAGTTCCTTTAAATCCACAGAACGAACTGAAAGAGCTGTTAAAAAACTAAAACGAACTTTACATTCGTTGTTCAATATTGGTGTACGATACGATGGAATGAATGCAACAACTTGTTCAATTATATGGAAACGAGTTATTGTTCCAATAGCATTGTATTCTTGTGAACTTTGGGGAGGCGTTACGCTTAAAGAACTAGAAATTTTAGAACAAGCACAGCGGTACTTTACCCGTTTTATTCTAAGACTGGAAAACACATCTCCAACTGTTTCAACTATTAGTTGCTTAGGATTGTGGTCAGTTGATGGATTTATTGACAAGTTTAAGCTATTGTTCTTTGGTAGACTATGTCGTGCTAGAAGAGACACTACACACAAGCTTCTATTTGTGTTTCGTTTAAGCCAATTTCTGACCGGTGAACTACAAAAGAGATCTCTTACATATGACATTGTGAAGACAGTTACAAAATATGATTTAACGCCTTTCCTAGAAAACTACATATCTGAAGGTTTTTTCCCAGACAAGCGCCTGTGGTCTAAGATTGTTGCACAGTCTATTGAAATCTTTGAAGAAAATAAATGGAAAATTTCAGTCCAAAATCGCCTGGATGTCGTACGTTTTCAATCCATTCATGAACGTCTAACTGAGCACCGTCTTATTCGTCTGTCCGTCGTTAATCCATTTCTCACAAAGCAACTGTTATTAATGGTTAAATTAGGAGGTATGGCTATTAAAGCTGGAGATTGTTCCTTGTGTAATAACTTTACTGTGGATATTGTGAAACACTTAATGCTGAACTGTGACAAGCTATTAGATCTGAGGAATGAAATGTTTTACAGTATTGTTGATAGATTAAATGTATCGGACTCTATTAGATTTTTTGAACAAACTGAAGATGATATACTCATTTCGCTGCTGGGTGGAACGACGAATTTCATTCACTCCTTAGAATCTGATGTCTGGAAAAACCTAATGTACTGCTTGGCTGAGCATATTTCAAGGTTAAACTCTTCTTTCAAAAACACTCTTTTTCAATTCAAATATAATTTTGGACATTGATAATTATGTATGTAATTATTTGTCTGTATATTGTGCCTGTATTGATGTGATTACTGTATGATTTGCTTATGGGACATTGATGATATATGTATTTGTCAGTGAGTTGTGTACGTTTTGATGTGATTATTGTATAATTTGATTATGTTTTGAACTTTATCTGTATATATGTTTTTGAAAATGCAAATCTTCATTATTGGAGGAAATAAAGATAATCAATCAATCAATACTTTATGCAAGGGTTAACCTATGGATAAGGGAAAAACACAAGTTTGTTAAACAGTCCGCCAAAAGTTAAGCACCACCCATTTTAAAATGGCACTCTCTTTTTATATTTTATTGAAATATTCTGATTTTTTGCACACAAGAACCTATGGGTATGACAGCAATTTGCATCCTACAAAAGTTGGAAATAAAGAAAGATTTTCAAAATATTGGTACATAGTATTGTTTGAATTTACCAGATCCTAAATTCAAGTTTCGGAGATCGATAGAAGAAGCAGAGAATGAAAGCAAAACTTTTTTCCAAAGAACCATACACATGACACTTCCTTAAAATATCGCGTTGTCAATCACATAAACCAATAAACATGAGTTTTAATGGGTTTTGCAGCTTTTTTGGGCCTGCTTAAAAATGTCTCCTTTTTACAGACTTTCTGACCATGTTTATTTCCAAATGATAATTTCTTTTAAAAACCACATGGAAATAAAACTTTTTATTTTCGATGATGATTAAATAAGGTTGTTTAAAAGGGTTTATCAAAGATTTAAGGCAAAAAATCTTTTTTTCATGGCTTTTCAGAAAATGTCTTTTTTTGTAAAACTCGAAAAATGAGCTAAAGCTGTTTCCAGAAATACATTTTTGTCATAAAAATTATGTGATCATAACACTTATTAAGTAACAGTTTTGTGTGGAGAAGGAAAAACATGTCAGTGAACTTTTATAGTGATGAAAGGACATTTTCTTTCAAAAGTGGATTTTTCAAAAAAATAGATTTTAGAAAAGTGATGTTTTGGGCAGAGAACAAACACCATTGCTCGCTTAAATTCATACGACATTAAATTTTGAAGTTTCTAACGCAAAAAGTGTCCATACAAATTCCATTTTCTAAGGGTAGCATCCTTTTTTCAGTTTGTGGCCTAAAATTTGGCAAGAAAAGATTTATCCCCCTTTTTTAACCATTTGTGCTGGGTTTTGTTTGGTCATTTGAATGAATATGTTTAAACAATATGTTTTACTGTAAGACATTAAGGAAACTTAAAGAACACACAATTTGAACTTAACAAAATTTCAATTTTTCGTCAAAGTTTTTCTAAGAAACATTTAAGACTTTAAAACATGTTCTGTTTAAAGTGTTTTTTCACTTAAGATTTCTATCACTGGCGAATACCCTTTGGTGTAACATTACTTCGAAATGTGTGTTTTAGAAATACACATTTAAGTTATATTATAAAGTTAACTGGTGTTAACATTTTAGTTTTGAAATTGTACTTATACAAATATATAGGGTGGTGCTTAACTTATGGCGGAGTGTATATAATTTTTCATTAAACACTGTTTTATTGTTCAATCAAACAAGAGTATATGTAGATATGATTAACACACACACACACACACACACACACACACACACACACACACACACACACACACACACACGCACGCACGCACTCTACTTACCGTTTACAGTAAGTGAAACATCAGCCGAAGCGGTGTCTTCATCAACATTCAACACAAGATGAAAGGTGCCGTCATCCTGACAAGTTCCATTCTGTATTGTTATTATTACAAAGTCATTATTACGGCTAACCTGAATATTATTGGATACAATGCGATAAGTAATGCCATCCTGTGTTAAATCTGCTATAGGTGTGGAGGGCGAGGACCCGTCTGATGACGTAAAGGTTATGTTGATAGCTGTAAAATCTGTCCCACTGAGTAAACAGCTAAGATCTACCGGACCACTGTTTATCGGAACCGAAGAACTGTTGCACTTTATATCTAAATATTACATACATTTGATAAAAAAACAACAAATTTGTATCATCGCCGATTGGAATTCAGAGCAACTCCTACTGAATTACATAATTATGTTAAAGTCAACAACTCTGTATCACTCGACAATTCGAAACTAGAAAAACTGTGAGCTGCAGCTCACAAACAAATACCCCCACCCCCCCAAAAAAAAATCAAAGTACTGAAAGTACTGGTAGCCGGGGTAATCTACAAAATTTAAATTGTTTATTTGTAGCTAAAAATAAAAATAAAAAACTACTTTTTGTGTAAAAGGGATTTTCACAAGGAATTCAATGAAAAAAAGATGTTGAAAATCGAACCAAAATAAAAAAAAAATTGATTTTATAGGCGTGACCTGTCTTTGGTCCCCTGAGCAATGTCAAGGTGCAATGTATATAAAAACCATTGAAATGTAAAAGTTGGCAGAATATAATGAGGAATTCAATAAAAAAAGAATTTTCAAAATTTAATGAATAATAAAAATTCTACAGCCGTTTTGTCAATACACCCATTTTAAATAGCCCTTTGACCACAAACCCCAAATATTGTAGTGCATCTTGAAAATAAATATATTCAGTGGTTCTAAAGATCGAAAATTTGGTTGATAAAGAATTTTCAATGAAAAATCATATGGTCGAGAAACAATTTACAGAAAATCTACTTTTAAGCCTTATTTTCAAAATCAATTATTATGGTTAATATGACTAAATTATTCTTCAAAGAACCGTTTACAGAACCATTTTATCTGAACACATAAAAAAGTTATGAGGATTTGAACTTTGGGTAAATTGTCCTGTCCATTGCTGTGTATCAAATTAGTGCATCACTAATGAGATCGGCGAACACTCCCATAAACAAAATATCAATCCGCTTTGTATTCTTTATTAATCATTTAATACTTTCGCATCAGCTAGGCGTCTTACATACTAGTACAAAATTTGAACATTACATAAATAAGTTTTGTAACATAATTGGGAGTAAAGCGACGAAAAAACAGATCAGGTAAATGAACTATATTGCAAGCGTGTATTGATATTTCAATTGATGGTTTTTGGTGAACCGCCGGAAAAACCATCTGATAGCATATCGAAAGGCTATCGTAGCTATAGCCGTGGCTAATCGCTAGCGATTACCCCGGCTAAAAATTAATCAGATAAAATTTAGAATAGGAGATGCACATCTACATTATGTCACAAAGATTGTGTGTAAGTTTCATGAAAATCCACCAAGGGGTTTAGGAGGAGTTGCGGATAAGAGATGGGTACCCCCATGTAGTCAAATGGCTTAGTCTATGTTTTGCTAAGGGAAACCCCAAAAATCATTCTAATCAAATTTTAAAATAGTAGGTGCACATCTACATTATGTCACAAAGATTGTGTGTAAGTTTCATGAAAATCCACCAAGGGGTTTAGGAGGAGTTGCGGATAAGAGATGGGTACCCCGAAGTGTAACGGAAGGAAGGACGGACGGAAGGACGGACGGACGGACGGACACCCCTATCACTATATACCCCCCACTTATGAAAGTGGGGGGTATAATAAACACCCTGATTCAAAAATACATGCATATGGTATTAACTTTCAAGACTTTCGAAAGTAAACTTTTGCAATTCTAGATTGGATATCAAAACTTGATTTCAACGTTTCGGAAATGCAAACGTACCTGTTTGATAGCAAATATTTTTTGCTGTATTTTCAGGTAAATGTCGAATATGATGCGGTTTCAATTTCGACCATCTTGTGCTGCTTAATTTATAAGTTTTGTTTTAAATGTAATTAAAGAAAAAATATTCACTTTCTAATATTTTTTCAATTCAAGGCAAATAGATTTGTACACAAGAAATAGGCAGGAATAATTATTTAATATATTTTCTTTTATACCTGTTTAATCAAAATGATCTGTAGTTGCAGAGTGTTTTTATTTCAAGGATGCTCGCTGGTCTTGTTTTGGGATTTCTCTCGAAATCCTCTGGTTTTTACCATGAAATAAGGTTAAAAGTTTTGCCGACGGAACCCTTATTTTCTTTTTATTAATGTCTTTAATATGTCATTGAGAAATGATAACAAAGTTTAATTAAATCCTATTTATTCTGTCACGGGCTTTTTAAGAATTAAAATGTGATAATGCTAAATCTATGAAAAAGCAAAACACCTTTTACCACCAAAATTATGAAGTCAATTATCTTGAAAATGAGGTCAGATACCTACTAAAATGTTTTGTTTATAACTTTAACTATTGTCTTTTCATTTAAGGCATCAAATTTGAAACCTTTTATTTTCAAAAATAGAAGCGAACATCCTTAAAAATCTTTTTTTAGTTTAGTTTTATAATATTATTTTGATATTTTTAAATTGATTTGACTTACATTTCTAAAACTGATAAGTTAACAAATTAAGTAAACTTGTGGAATGGTAATCGCATGTTCAAAAACTTACAGTTTAACGGGGATTCTGTAGTAACTGTAGTAGTAGGTATTGTCGTTGTTGGACAAAAATCTAAGAAAGTGAGAAGAATGAACATGTATCAAAATACACATACCAAAACTGTTATCAAACTGTGTAATTTGGTTATGCTGTATATGCATATTTCAAGGAGTAGCCTCTCATATATAGCAGCATTTGAATCAAAACATTGGAAGTTCAAAACCAAAAGTGTTAAATATTTAAAATATCTCTGTAAGAATTTTAAAATTAAAAATGAAATAAATTAATATTGATAGATAAAGGTAACAACAAAATTCCCGAACTGTGATGAACAAAAGACACAAAAAGGCAAAGATATACCATAGATAAGTAAGATTACAATAGTCCTGACTTGGTTAAGGCATTTCAAAAGAAATGGTGTGATGAACCAGGCTTAATGGCGCAAAACCTCTCTCTTCAATTGCGATCTCTTGGTCTGGTAACACAAAACATAACACGGTTGGGGGATATAATAGGGATACAAAGATGACCACCTCAGTACAATACAGTGCAATATTGGAGATATGCAAGTATAAAAACTTAATATAAGGGAGATAAGTTGCATTATGTGTCGAAAATCAAAAGCAAAGCTAAGAGCGAATAAATTTAATTTTGTTTCGACTTAAGATCACGTTTTTGATTGCTGTTTCGCTGTTCTTCGTGATTTTTGTTAGGTTCTGGGTTTCGTTTTTAATTTGTCTTCTCATTTTTTGTCTATTTATTTTGTCTTGGCCTTTTTGACATATTTATGAATGCTACTGTGGTACGCCTTTTTTTGCTAGTATATTTCTTATTAACTGTACAAAATGAACACCATAGAGTATGTAGCCCTGATAACAATTAATACCTATCGGAACGGGAGTATCACAGACATCATCGGAACAATCTCTGTCGCAAATGCCGGTGAAACTATTTCTACATAGCCCCGCTGCACAGAGACGTCCATAAGGATACATTATGCTGTTAATTTCTCTACATGCTACATATGATTGGCAACTACTCGGATTTCCTCTCAATGCATTATCCTCACCACATTCACATATGCTTCCTTTAGTATTTGTAAATGCAAAGAAAAGGAACATTAGCGTATGGTATACAATTCTTATGTGAATTTAATTAGACAAATTATACAATTTGTGATTGAAATGGGATATATTTTTGCTTTTTATGTTGCCAATTTTTTCAAGCATTTAAAATAGATATAAACATGGAAAATGTTCATATTGACCTGAAATCTTCATTTGAACAGGAAATTTATAATGGGCGTTAAAAATATGGAAAAATACCATACTAGAAAAGGTTCACACAGCGCCAGAAGTCAAGCAGATTTTATTAATAATGTTTAGAATACTTGAAAATACGATTTAACTATTGCTGCCAAGAGAGTGTATGTTTTAGTTAAACATTTACTAAAATAGATTTGCTTAAAAAAATTACATACGAGGTATCAGTGCCACAGGCTCTTCAACGACTGTATCATTTCCAGTATAACCCTCTACTCGACATCTTACTTTCCCGTGATTCATATCAGATGTGAATACTATTCCAAATTTAAATTCACTCTTTCCCTGACACGTCTCTGAAAATGTTTTTTGTGTGTCTTTTGTCAAAAATTCAACAGTGCCATTTTCGTACACGAATTCAGTAACAAAATATCCAGAAGGGTTGTCACCAAGTTCGCCTTTACAACTATGTTCGAATCCACCTCTATAGAACCCTAAATCCATTATTTGGTCTGGATTCAGGGTAAGGGTTGGTTTACTTGCTGGATCTAAAAGGAAAGGACATAAGGAAATTAAAATAAAGGTAAATATATATAATGAAAATGAAAAGATTTTAGTATAATCCATGAACTGGACAAAATATAAAATAGTATTAAATATCAAAATCTGACTTACAAATGATCTTCAACTGCCCTTCGACGGTTATTTCTGTATCACTATAATTAACTTTAACGCCATAGTATCCATGCATGTCACATGTTGCATTATCTATTCTAAATGACAATACTCCTGCTGTATAGATGAATGTCACGCCATCATCAGGATCTGTATCAGTTATTTCACCGGCACTGTTTATGGTTCCTATTTCTCGAGAGTCTTTAGAAAGAGCTCTAAATGTTATTGTTACCAATACAAATGAAGAGTTGTTGATAATGCAGGTCATTTCAGTTGGACCAGAGTTTCTGTCAGCATCAGAGCTATTGCAAGCAACCTCTGAAATATTGTCACAAGTTTGTAGCTAATTTTACAATAAAACAGTATAGATATCCAAAAGAATCTCTAACAAGTAAAAGAAAACAAAAAGTACAATTTAAAAGACTATTAATTTATATTTTATTCGAGATAGCGAACTAATCTTATCCAATGAGCTGAACATTTTTGTAAATAAAAGGCTATTCCAACCCTGTATGGTTTTTCATATGAAAAAAAAAACAAATAAGGGAACATAATTTGCTAAGCGGTGTCGTTGTTCAGCATCTATTCAATGTAGAGTTGTGTAGATCTTTCACGTGTGCTTAGGAAGAACTTTTGCTGCTAGGTCCTTCGTTTATTTCTTTACTATCTCCCGAACTATTGTGACCATTGTTTTAATTGTACATATGACGGTGAATAATGCTTTAATAAGATATATGTACCATTGATTGTAGAGAAAATTGATCTTTTATTGGTTGTGTGTTAAAAGGTGTTCTGACATGTTGACATTTAAGACGGTTAAATAACTATATATTTTACATGTAGTAAGGTCGAATCACCTTGTTTGATTTGAAGAAAAAAATACTTTTAAGATATTGAAAATGTTCAACTACCGTGTTGTGTATCACCAATTGGCCTTGAATGTCTATATTTTACCTGGAGTTGATGGCACAGCAATAGGAGGAACGACAAGAGGCTCACAAAAATCTAAACAGAATCCAAATGGTACAAAGTAACAGATTTAAACAATTGTTAGTTGTGTTAAACTAAAAGTAATATTTTTTAAAAGTCCCTATTTTAAGCCTGAAATTTTGTCTAAGCTTGTTTGTTTTTGGTTCGTTCATTGTATTTGTATCGTCGGTCGTAGAATTTTGTAATTTTTGTATTGAATGACCAACTGAGTTTTATTCAAGATGATTTTTCAGAAATTAATGAAAGCTGTATTGATCCAGATCTACTTCTAGAACATTATCAATAAGTATCATAATGCTACTTTGTAACTGTTTTCGCCTTTTCTAAGGTGAATGATCTTTTTTCGTGATATTCCACATCTAATTATCGTCAATATTTACTATGTATTTTTTCAAACTTCTTATTTAACGACATACACCACTTGAGAGAACACTGTGTGTGGCATTTATATCAAAATCTAGAGAAAACGCCTTTTATACTCAACCTTCTGGCACTGGCTCATTACACACTTCCTCTGAACAATCTGCCGAGCATATTCCATTCAGACTGTTCCTACATTTTCCTTCTGCGCATGCAATTCCTGTGGGGAACATCCCGACTGAAGTTTTGACGCACTGAACTCTCCTTTTGCAACTAAACGGGTGTCCTCTAAATGTGTTATCACCACAATTGCAAATGTTTCCTGAAGCATGAGAATGTTAAAACAAACCATAATCTAAAACCATGCCACCTAACATATAATCTGTAATGTTTTTAAACAGAGATAGAAATTTGACCAGGCAGTCACCGCAATGTACTAAATAAAACTTTAAAACGCTTACAAGTTATGACAGGCATTACATATCAATTAAGTACGAAGATCTTTTAGTGACCTTTAAAGAAATTTACTAACATTTTTCTGCTGATGTGACCTTAATCTTGGGCCAAATTTCCCAAAAATCACTAAGGTTCCTTCTCTTATGGTAAGTAACAATATCAAGATTCATAAAATTTAGTTGAAAAAAAATTGAATAATTTTCCGGAAACCACATTTGAAAGAAATTTTATTACGTTTTTCTGTCGCATCGAACTTGACCTTAACAAAATCCCCAGTTTTCCGGTACCAATTTTTGTGGTAAGATGAAAAAGAATCAGTTTGTGGATTCTTAAATTTGAAGTTTTTTAATCTGCAGCATACAGATCAGTCTAAAATTCTCTTTGCATAAGGTATCAAAAATCGTTGGTCAAACCCGTCTACGAAAATCAGGAAAAATGATACCCGAGGAATAATTATGGAACCACTCTATTATAAAATTAGTGCACTTATTGCAGGTAGCAATACATAGCATATGAAATGATTATTAATCCAAGAAAAATATTTTTTACCGAGACCGCAGTTTACAAAAGTTTTTTTTATATGACAACCACGGTTACGTGGGAACTATGATTTATTTAAATTATAAGTCATAAAATGAGAATAAGATTACATTTTCGCGATGAACTTATTGATTTGTCAAAAAAAATCGTAAAACTATAACCAAAAGATTTAAAGCTGATACTTAGTCGAATAGTCGAATAATAGCATTATGAACATGTAATTCACCACAAAACTTTATAAAAAAATCATTCTCCTACGAAATACCCAATTTTAAACTAGTTCCTAGTTCTTACAATCTCTTCAAGACAAAAAAGATCGTACGCTGGCTATCTCTTTTAACCTCACTTTCCGTTATATTGACGATGCCCTTTAACTGAACTATTCTCGATTTGGTGATTTTCTCAATCTCATATATCCTAATGAACTTGAGATAAAGGACACAACGGAATCTAGGAAGTCTTCATCAAATTTAGATCTACATCTCGACATTTACTCTCAAGGAAAACTTTCAACAAAGCTCTATGACAAACGTGATGACTTCAAAATGCAATACCAAAACGGGTATAATAATGCAATTGTCAACTTTCCATTCTTGTGCAGCAATATTCCATCTGCTCCTGCTAATGGAGTTTACGCATCACAATTGATTCGTTGCTCCAGAGATTGTGGGAACTACATCGCTTACCTTGGCAGAGCATCACATCTGACACAAAAATTGCTAACAAAAGGTTATTTTGCTCCATGGTTGCTGTCTTCACGACGCAGGAAATTTTACGGTAGACACCATGCACTCGTAGACAAATGTGAAAGTTATAGCTCGCATATGAGTGCAGATGTTGGTTTGTCATAGAGGTTTCTTTTTTTCTGCCTTAACCGGGTTTGACACACTGAATTCGAAATTAGCAGTGCAGGTGTGTTATTGCAGGCAAGAACCGCTTACACTTCCGGACCATCTGAGCTAACTCTTGATACGACATGAGTGTTCGCGTTGTCTTTTTCACCGTGCTGTTCTTGCTCGTGTTTACCGGTTTCGTCGTTGCCCTTATGGACTTTGGACAGTAGAATGCCCCATTGGTGCCTATTTGCTTCTGACATAAGAATTTTGTTGTACTATTTTATTTACAGGCATATAATTTTTGCAATTTTGAAAAAAATGAAATATGAAGAATATGGTGTAAAATCTACACAGAAACTGTTTAAAGGAGTACATTAGGGGCAATAAGGCCTATTATTTGCCTAAAATTTTACCAAAATCCAAATCTTTGAAAACTGTTGTCAGAACATGATAGAATATTTATTAGATGTCCAAGAATGAAAAACTTAATACATTTTTGAATTTTTAAATGATTGTTTTGGAAGGAAAATAAAATGAAACTGACCTTTATTCCGAAAATCGTAAGTTTACATCAATTATCAGTATTTTTACGATAAATTTTGGACTACAAAAGTACCTCCGCACACAAGAAACAACTAAATACTTTTACAGATAGTCAATATGGCTTATATAAACCTTCTCCAAAAGTATGAACTTGTTTTTCATGTGCGGACGATGTTTTCTAGTCCAAAATCATGTACTTCGAAAACGACCAAGATTTCTCAAATTCTGTCCTTTTCATTAAAATCGCTATAATTATGACGTCATTATCACGCTTCAATATTAATGTTTTTAATGTTTGGGTATGTTTTCCTTTTAGGCAGATATCACACTATACTATGGCCAGAAATGGACAGTTTTAAATAACCTTTAAATGTTAGGCTAAATTAGGACCTAATCGTCCCCACTCCTTTCAAAACACTAACTTGAACGGACGATTGTCAAGAGAAAAAGAGGACAAACTGATGATAAAAATTCGCTATTTTACTTTAATCGGGTAATATCGACTTGACGATTTCACCACCCGAAGAACACCTGGATATTACGTTAGCGTTATTAATGGTACACCAAACTGGTTTATTTTCATAATCTGTTTTACTATATAAGAAATTTTTCTTGAACCCCAAAACGTTGTGCGACATTACAATAACTCGCTTAACACGTGTTGTCATTATTTCTTTTAATGTATTTTCAATTTTGTTTGCCGATTTACAGGCAATTTCAGTATGTAGAACATTACTCAGATGCGTTTAGTAAAGTTCATACATATATATTACGGATAACACGAAAAAAAATTCTTTTATTTATGGTGAAGAATTAATCACAAATATTTTGTATTAAGTTGCAAAATTTTAACTTTTTAAGCCAGTAAATGCAATTTACAAACATATTTTTGACAATTGAAATTTCCTATAGTCTTAATTTAAAATTGTTTAAACCATCAGTTTGTATTGCACATGGTCAATATCACCGGTGCTGGATTTGGCATCCCTATTTGTGTGCTTTGGATTGTAATACTTTTCCTTTCATACTTTTGGTTTTCGATCTTCCAATGTTTTGATTCAAATACTGCTTAACTCCTTGACAATGAATATACAGCAAAAAAAACCGCTTTGGTATTTTGTATTTAAATTCATATCAATGTGTCAATAGGCTAAATATAACTTACTTGGTATTAATAATAATTCTTCACTGAGAGATGCCCATTTATTCTCTTCTGGTATAACACAACGTAGTCTTGCCATTTGCATGTTCTCTTTGAATCTCAAACCAAAGGTTATAGTTTGAATATTTTGACACTTGTTGATCATGTTTGTTCTGGAATGATATGCGATATCGTTTGCGGGTATTTTT
Organism: Arcuatula senhousia; assembly: GCA_963971305.1. Lineage (NCBI taxonomy): Eukaryota > Metazoa > Mollusca > Bivalvia > Mytilida > Mytilidae > Arcuatula > Arcuatula senhousia. The sequence goes on from CAXARO010001409.1 coordinate 120,436, forward strand.
GTAAACGTATTTCCATTGTCATAGGTGATCTCAATTTCCCAATTTAATCCTCCAGGATAGCCAGTGTTTCCTATGCAGGTATGGACACCATGTACACGGTAGAAGTCATTTGGATCATCATTGAAAATCAGATCAATTACTTGGTCCGGGCTCAGTGTTATAGTCGGGTAATCTGGGTCCCCTGAGCAAAAAGCTTTTAATATACATATAATAGGCAAAAGTGCATTCGAGATTGCCAGCGAGAGATAGCAAGAGGTCCAAACATTTTTAGTTTATCCACTATCGATCTAAACAATGTTCATAAAATAATTTTTGATGCAAAAAAAGTTGAACATACACCTAGAGAAAGCAAGTCTACTGGTTCCTTGCATATTCTGTGAATCTGATATTATGCCTAAACCAGATAGAAGTAAATCGAAGTAAACATATTCAAAGTCAAAAGCTGTGAACCCGAAGAGCTTTTTAAAATACAATTTAGCTGAAAAATAAATCTATCATCAACAAAACTAAAGTTGTTTTGACAGAAATCAGGACTATACAATTATTTTCCCATGTTTATTTTGCTTTTTTTTTCAAAGGTCAGCAACAACGCAGACCACGAGTTTGTAAACTGATTAAGATTCATTTCAAAGTAAGATATAAAGTTTATATACAATAACCGTGGTCTATGACGCTGGCATCTTATTTAGAAATATTTACCATGTATTAGTATTTTTCATTACAGCCAATTTGACAGCAATTATACAAATGCATCCTGTTTTGAGAGGCAATTTTAAATAATACATAAACAATCTTTTTAAATCATCTTTATTTATTTGGTAAAATCAACAAAAGGGTTTTTCTCTAGATCAGTATTTCTGGGCAATATATGGGCCTAACCATACCTTTCGTAACAAAAATGCCAAGAAATAGATTGGAAAAATAAAACACACAACTAAGTAACGTACCTGCAACATTTAACTGGACCACTGAATAAGAAATTTCTATACCATCATCGAAGGCTTTGATGTAGAATTTTCCTTCCATCGTACACGAAACATTGCTTAACATTATAGTCAGTGTATTACTACTAGAAGCAAGGATGACTTGAATGTTTACATTTGGTATTGTTGTTATGGTGGTCCCATTTATGTACACCTCCTGTCTGAAAATGGAATCTGGCTTGAAACCAGTATCGTGGTAAACTAAGATTGAAGTAAATCCTTGCAATTGTGGTATGGAACAATTAATCATTCCAACATAACTGTTAAGCTTCAACTGCTGAACGGATGGACAAGATATATCTACAAAAATAACAAAACAAAAACATATATATTAAATAAATGATAATAACACAATTAAGAACAGGGATAATCACTATTGACTATAATTAGAATAACAGTAACTCATGATCAAACTTTTAAAACTTGCAAGAATTATATTAAAAATTTTGAAAACTCAAATACGTAACAAAAGAAATACGTAATTTTCATTTGATTTTATATACAACTTAAGCTTGTATTTAAAGTTGTTACGTAACTGAATTTGCGACTTTGTTATATACACTAATTCTATATAAATAAGCCATTAAATCAAAATTGTAAGGGTTATCACTATTACCAAAATCTGGGAAATCCTTTCGAGTTGTTTGTACAGGTAACTCTGTGACTTCTTGTGTTCTGCTGACTTCCGAAGATGTAGGTATTGTTGTTGTTTTTGTTGTACCAGCTTGCTCCCCACTGACAACTGGGAGCACAGAAGTGGTCCCTGTTACATTTGATGGGATGTCTTCTGTCATTTAAAACATTTATTATTTTAAAACGTTAGTTTTTTCAGCATGCCATTAATTATATTTTTAAAAGGTTCTTTTTAAAATCTTTAGCCGATTAGAGGAAATTTTGTAATTAGAGTATGATTGTCGCATAATTATGACATAAGCTTAACCTTATATGTACTTAACCGAGAAACAGAAATCCGGTAGTTATATACGAGCACAGAGTGTTTTCTTTACAGTTTCTTGAATGGTCACAACAGTCGAAGAATATAGCAATTTTTGTGTAAGGCGTTATTCGTAATAAATAATAGACTCACTATATCTACTTTTGAATCAAACAACATTGAAGAACAAATACAATAATAAAAAGATTAAAACCTAACCTGGCTCATCGGAATGTTCTTTGTGTGATTCTGTTGTTTTATCAGTGTCTTCTACTCCAAGCTTAATTATCAAAACAATCATCAGAACAGCTACTATCACAAGCATCAAACTACATAACAACCTTTTGTTTAAAGATGACGTGCTACGATCCACAGATTTAAAATCAACGCCTTTCTCCTACAGTTAATGTAAAGAAGAATAAAGATTTGAAACTTTTTTGTTCATGTTGAAGTAACGGTTCTGCTGAATCATGTTTAAAGATTTTTAAGGAATGTGCGTGCTTGTGGTAAGTGTACAGAAAAATCGCCCCTTTGTTATGTAAATTTGCAAAATCAACCGCGAAATTTTTGCTTATTATACATTTTCATTGAGGGTCAATCTAAAGACAGAGTTTCATCTTCGGGGACTTCTTGTTAAAGATCAAGATCAATGCTCAAGAATGTTGTGTTAAATACATGAATATTACGTACAACAAGAAATTTCATAACAAATAGAAGAAAATGAGATGTGGAATAAGTGTACGCGTCACAACCTACATTATAAACGTATATTTTAAATATCCACAATGGAAAACAGCCAGCAGCCTTCAATGTGACCAGCGGTCGCTGCTCGCTGTTTTTCAATTGGCCCCTGGATTGAAAATAAAATACATATGATTCAAGCCCAATCCCAAAGTGCATTGAAAGACCCTCTTCTTGACAAAAAACAATTAACAAAAATTCGACTAAATACAAACATAAGCTTTGATAAAGATTCCTGGCTTAGGACAGGCACATTAAAATGTGGCTGGGTTAAACTAGTTTTTTGGCGCCAACCTTCCCCCTAATGATAATCAATAACAAAGCACAAACTAACACACAGTAAAAATCAAATCGATAGAAGTTCAATTCAACAAGAGAGTATCTGAGACAAAAGGACAACAGGTAATTAACGGGACGTAAAGATACTCTCTTGAGAACACTCGAAGTTACTGACAGCTAGCTAAGAAACATCCATCGACTGATGTAAAAAAATCAAGTATGTCGATTTTAAATCCGACACAACACGTCAAACACTTGATTTGATGATGCATCATCACACAAAACCGACACACTTGACCGCTGTAATGCTCAAAAATGACATAAGTATAAAAAGGCAATTAACATTTTAAAGTTAGTATCAAATTATCAATATTTTTACCAAAGAAGACTAAATTCAAAGATTTTACTAAAATATTCATTTCATAACCTTTATTTAATAAAGTTTTAAGCCAATTTTGCATTCCCAGGGGATTGTTTTTGAATTTATTTGCTCTATAAACAACATTACCGTAGAAATCTGGATGGGATATTCCCTTTATAATCAAAAGTCGTCGTGTACAGTTAAATTTTCTAATAAGGTATAGATATTTATGATAAAACTTAGTAAACGACTTCACTAATTTGTGGTAACGATATCCTTGTTTTAGTAATTTTTTTGTAATACACCGGTTTTTATCATTAAAATCAGACACACCACTGCAGATCCGAGCATATCTTACCACCTGTGAAATATATACTCCGTAAGACGGAGCAAGTGGTACATCTCCCTCTAGAAAAGTCATCCCGTTTATCATATATTTTAGTGTGTAATTTTCCATTGATTATACTTAAATCTAGATCTAAAAATGGGCATCTATCACCAGTAAGGTTAGATTTATTCAAAGTTAATTCCTTGGGATAAATTTCAGTAATAAAATTAGAAAATGTCGGATTGTTTAGTGAAAGAATGTCGTCTAAATATCTGTATGTATAATTAAAAGTTTCAATGAGATGTTGTCTGTTGGGGTCTTTTTGAAGTTTTGCCATAAATTAGCAATAAGTGGGGCACAATTAGTTCCCATAGGGATACCAATGACTTGGCGATAAATTGTTCTCCCAAAACGAATATAAATGTTGTCCAAAAGATAATTTAGAGCAGTTATCATTTCTGCATCAGTCCAATTGACGTAACCTTTATGAGTCTCGTTGCTAAAAAACGATTTATTAAATAATTTAGAAACTTTAGAGCAGATATAGTCACTTTTAGATTTATCGAAACACCATTTAACCAGATATTCAAATTGTTTTTTAATAAGACAGTGAGGAAGGTTAGTGTACAAAGTAGAAAAATCGTAGCTATCAACTGTATGGTAAGTACCTTCAAAAGCGCGAAGTTTGTCTAAAACATCGAGCAAATTTTTCACACTCCAAAAATGATTTATGCCACTATTTTCAAATACCTTTTAGTTAATCAAACCAAGCAAATCATTCATGTAGCTGTAGAATGAAATGAATTTCAAATCAGACATACCTTTATCTGATTGCCCGGGGTAGCTCCAATGATGTCCCGATTATTTTCAACATGAGCTTTCTCAGAAAATTGAAAAGTTTCTTTTTCTTTTGGAATTTTGAGATGATCTTTAAATGGTGCTGTTTCGATGTCTTTCAATTCAATTTGTCTTTGATTTAACTGCTCTGAAATCTCGTCGTAATTTGTTTCGGTGTCTATGTCGGAGTATAATTCAATATAAATATTATGGTCATCAGTGCTATCATAAGAATGTTGATCTCTTTGATGTGAAATGTCTTCATACGCTTTTGACTTGAAGTAAACTGGTTGAATGTAGCCACCATTTCCGCCTCGGTTGGTATTTCCTTCAGCAATAACTTCTTTTTGATTATGGTTCATTTCTGCCAAATTTGTTTTTCAGCTCTTTTCCGTTTAACTTTAATTCACATGTATTTAAAATGCATATCTATTCCGTGAGTATATCTATTTTTTTCTTTGGTGTATATCTTTTTCAGAATTCATGTCGATTGATTATCATAATATTCAAAAAGAAAAAGAAATGCGAATATTTGTATGACCTTAGCGTTACATTATAGCGGTAAAAATAATGCCAAAATGTGCATTCTACAAGTAAACATTAAATTTTAAACCATTGTTTTATTATTTCAATTTTAAAAGAATAATGAAGCGTCTTTTACTGGTTCAATGGTATTCCGTAACTATTTGATTGTCGTGTTTCTAATTAAACGGTATATGGGTAATAAAGAAATGCAAGTACTCTGGTACTATCGATAGAACCCTTGACTTAAAAAAATCCTTATACTACAGTCATGACAATTACTAGAAAAGCAAAAGACTTGAGCTTGTGGTCGATCTTTTTAAGAAAAATCTATAACAAACTGCATTGTCAGGATTTTTAGATTTGATGTTTATACACTGTTGTCTTTGACCCATAAGGTGGGTGTCAGTAAATTGTGTTATACTGCAATCGGTCTATTTGAGCAGTCAAATTACAGTGACCGTATATCGATATGTGATATACGGTCAGTGACAGTATATCACTTTTAGTACACGCCCCCTTTCCGAGGCATGCTGTAAAACAAGGTCGAATATAGTATGGTACAAATATTTAGAAAAGAAGAATTTTATTGGTAATTGGCTAATTACCGATAGTGTGGTATTCAAGCATGAAGATTCCGCCACACAAGCCCCTTTTTAAGGGATACCTTATTATATTATTTTTTTATGGAACTTGATAATTTGTAAATCACAAAATTAGCAGTACAACCTCTATACAAACACAGTGTTGTTTTGTTTTTTTATTTTTTTGTTGGGGGGTTGCATTCTAGGACACATCAGCTACATTAAAGAATTAAATCAAAACTCTTATAAATATGTATAAATAAAAGAAACCTTTCGTATGAGTGGGGAAATGAATATTGGTATTAGTGAGCACAGATCGAAAGCGGGTTATTCGCTCTAGCAGAGATCTCTACGAATTTGTTTCTAATGCTGTTAAAGAATTTTCATGGTCCGGAATGACGATTAAAACCACATAAATCACCAATTATTTAATATATAATTTTAGAAAGGATAGTATGTGAAAATTTTCATGCAACTCGGATTGAGAAGTCAGGACAGAAGCAAGGAATTAGAATACAGATATCCATGGTCCTTGATTTGGCTTTCTTGTTCGAACATTTTGGTATTGATTACTAATACTTGTACAAATGCATTTTCATAGTTTTGGTTATTGATCTTCCAATGTTTTGACGTGAATGCTGTTGATGAGAGGTTACTCCTTGAAATTTTGAAATCGGCAAAATTAAATTAACCGTTTATTCCCGTATAAATAAATTCAAGAAAAGTATTTGTTAGGTGAAATTAAAATTATAAACTTAAAAAATGGGTGGGAAATAATTGGATGTTCTATCATGTAATTAAATATGCCCAATTTATGTAGGCAACTACTATCAAATCCGTATAAACCGGTAAACAACATATATAGAGAGAGCTAGTTGAGTTTGCAGTTGCACGGACTCCACGTGCTTTTTGATTGACAGGTGTAAATATTAATGCGTTGAATTGAATACCCGAATTTAAAATACTTATGATAAAAATATGTAATCTTAATATTTTTAACGCCGAATGTATTTGATTAATGTATTACATTTTATTCCAAGAAAAACAATTTTTGTTATTTTTTTTTATTTCTAGCATAATGATATTAAGCTGCATTCTTACATGTAAGGCGCATATTAGTTAAAAAAAAACGGTAGCATTCAATTTTTAATTTTAAATTTATGCTTCAGTATAAATATATTATTTTTATTCTATTTTTTTTTTCAAATTTCATTACATTAATTTACTTTAGACCATGAACATTTGTGTCATAGTACATAAACCATTCCATGTTATACAGTGTGCCCCTTACCTGGCGACACATGTGTTATGACCATATTAGGAGAGGGGCCCGAGGTAGGATCATTTTTCGATTTTTTTATTTGTGTTTTTTTTTAAATAAAGAATACTCTAAAGAAAATACAAAATATTGCAGTATAAACACAATAATAGTACACTGACTCGACATAAAATTGTATTTATACGAATTCGGCTCGAAACAAGAAAACGCTCGGGAGACCCTCGCGTTTTCCTGTTTCTAAGCTTCATCCGTATAAAAATTTTATGTCGAGTCAGTGTACTATTATTGTATATTTATACTGTGTATGCAGATTTTAAAGATATACGAATACTTCAACAAATCACGTGATTAGAAGATGAAAAAAAGGTCATAAACATACACAGCAACAAAAATATCTAAGCAGGAAATAGAGAGCCGGTGGTCTATTGGTTAACGCGTCGGGCTACATTCGTGGTTTGATCCTCATCTATGGTAATAATTTCACAGATCGATTTTCCGAATCTCTTGACACCATTTGAGAGGAAGGTCGCAGGAAACGATGCTGGACCTTCAGAACATTGGAACATCAAAAATCAAAAGTTTTAAATGAAAAGTGCTGAAAACCAACACGTTGGAACAGGGAACATGAGAACATGTAATATGTGCAAAAAAAATTTTCAGTCACATTTGCAATGTCTTTTGTATGTAAACGTAGTTGCAGAGATAACAGTGATAAAATATTTATAGATGACCAGTAATTCAATAAGCAAAATAGTTTTTAGTAAACAGAAACAGATTTGAAATAAAAATGACAACAAAGTTCCAGACAATAAAAGAAAGTGAAGATTGAATTAAAACGCTATTCACCTTGTAGTACATTTGTAGTACTCAAGCAATGTGGACTTATGGTTTTAGATTAATCAAACCCCCGCAAACAAAGAATCACCCTGTCCGTCTGTCCAGCTTCTCCTCTTAAACCCCTCAACAGATTTTGATGAAACTTTACATTAAGAAAGAACATCACGTGTAGATGTGCATGAAGAATTCTTGGATTCATTGAGGGGATATAATTAGACTTGACTTTTTGGGACAGTACAGATTACAACATAAAGCAGGGGTGGCTCGCAGTATTATTTGTTTGTAATGTTGTATACTGTGGTTTCATTATTATTTGTGGGGTAAATATTATTTTCATGGTTTTTGTGGGTGGCTTTGATCCACGAAATTTGATACTCAACAAAAAATGAAATTTGATATTGATCTGCATGCCAATTAACAAATTCATCAATTGTCACCAAACCACGAAATTTAGTACACACTTAAATGAATAAATCCACATGTACAGTATACTAGCAAACTATTTAATATTTGTTATTTATTGTCTGCCTTTAAAACACTTTTCCTTGAATATAAAGAACAGGGAGAACAAGAATATATTCAACTACAATTTTTAATAAAAATGATTATTTGTTATATATTGTTATCGAGTGTCTTTTCGCTGTATTCATTGGGATAACCTAATGTGTAGTGAACTATGCAAATATTTAAACAATAAATTATATTTTTAAGGTGCAGGGAGAAAAGCATAAAAACAAATCTCATTGGAGGAGATAAAGAATGTCCTCTGTACAAACAAAATACTTTAGCTATAAATAAATGCCTGTTTGACGCGAAACATGTTTGTCTTTGTACATAAACTATCGTTTAGTGTTCGATGTTCTGAGGTTGGCTCCGAACAAACCAGGAGGAACAAACCATGTCAAGGTAAATTTATCTTTATACTTATCAGCCTTTTGTTTACATATCTTGTAAGTACATCCACGTAATCCACCTGCTTGTTATTGTTGGAACTTATCATAAAAGAAGTACAGCCTAATGAGTATTTTAAAATTGCTTCGGTTTTATTTATCATTCATTTTTGGAAGGTTTTCACAGAGAGAAAAATCCGGATTATAAAATGATGAATGTCAGACAGCGGGCGGGGAAGAAACTTCCGCAACAGTTTCTGAACAATTACTTATCACAGCCACTTGATATTTGGTATACAGCATCAGGGTGGGTTCCCATAATGAGGGATTAGATTTCAGGTCTGTCACTCACCTACCCCCTGTTTAACAAAACGTGGCCATTTATTACTTTGACAGATAATTTGACCTCGGTATCAGTTCTAGTATTCTATAGTTTGTTCAAGTCATATATACCAGGTCCTGATCACAGTTCCTGTTTTTTTACTTTTGGAATGGTTTTTTTTTCTTAAGATAAAAAGAATTGGATCCAATATTGGCTCTAACCATGAATTGTGGAAAACATTCAATAAAGACCTGATAACAGCTTTAAACCAACATAACAATATGATGTTTTGTACAAATCAAAATGGCAGTCATTATGTCATCAACGATCCACAGACAATATGATTTCCCGTATTTCCAACAAAATTTTAAATGCCACATTTTGGGGAGGGACATGCACCCTCTTGATTTGCCCCTAAATATGGAATGAAATGCTGAGAATGGAATTTAAACCCATTTTGGTAAAGACAGGTTTTGGGTTTATTCAGAGGATGGTTTAGACAGACATTACTGTAATTCTAATTAAAGAGAAAATAATGCAGGCTTACCTTGTTTTGCAGATTATTTGTTGTACTAAGTAAAGGTAATAACAAAACTACCGAACTTGAATGATCAATCTCATAGTCCAGAGAAAATGACATAAACGAATCAGTCATACCGGAGAACTGGTGGATCGCAATGGTCCTGACTTGGTACAGGCATTTCAAACGAAATGGTGGGTTAAACCAGGTTTTATGGCGCCAAACCTCCCTCTTCCATTGCGATCTTAGGATCCGGTAATGACCATAGAACACAACATAGTTGTGAGACACAAAAGGGATATTGAGGTGATCATCTCAGTACAGCACACCAGTCAAACACTAATTAAAGCAATTAACTATCATATCTTTTAACTCAATTTTGAACTTTTCTACTAGTGGCTGATAACAAAGAAAGATTGTTTTTAGTGATCGTATGAGACGTATTTTCTTATAGCCCTGCTTCAAAAGTCGGTCACGCATAACCCGGTGTCTGATAAAAAAATCTGTGAAATGTGTGCAAGCTCTGGCATATCGAATAAGTTGAGAAATATAAAAACCGTATGCAGGAGAAGTAGGTATATTGCTCTGTAGATTAGGAAAATTAATAATTTGAAAATTAAAATCGTCTCGTTTATCGTAAATTTTTGTACTGAGATGACCACCTGGGCCAAATTCGAGGTGCAAATCCAAGAAAGACGTGAAGCAATTAGATTCGGTGGTCTCTTTAATCTCCAATTCCGCAGGATATATTGAAGGAATCCAACTACCAAATGAAGTGTTATTGACAGAAAGGACATCGTCAATATATCTGAATGTAAGATTAAATGACCTTGGCTCTTTCATCTTCTTGTTCTTTACGAGTCCCTGAAGAAATTCAGTCTCGTAAGAGTATAAAAACAAATCGGCGAGGAGAGGAGCACAGTTTGTGCCCATTGGAATGCCGATTTGTTGTTGAAAAATCTCTCCTCCGAAGGTGACAAATATGTTGTCAATGAGGAAATCAAGCATACTGCAAACTTGTTCCAGTGTGTAACAAATTTTATCTTTGAAAGATGTTTTGGAAAAGAATGTAGAATTATAACCCAAAACAACAAAATTCCTTGAGTTTGAAAAGGCTTTTTCGAGAAGTTTTTCAGGCGACATTTTAGTTTTTCGTGTGGCAAGGTAGTGTATAAAGTTGAAAAATCGAACGTTTTCAAAGAGTGAACCTAAGAAAATGATCTAGATTTAAAATGATCTAACAAACCTTTTGAGTTTTTCAAAATCCACATATGGTTAATTCCACTACGATTATAAATAGTGTCGCAGTATGCTTGTTGACCTTCTTTGACAGCAGACAAGATTTTAGTTAAATGAACGGACAGCTCTGTAGTTGAACATGATGAAGATCCAGCTATATACCTTTGTTTGTACGGATTTTTGTGAAGTTTAGGTATCCAGTACAAATATGGTAACTCTTTATGTCATCTTCATATCCGTATTATGTTTTCACAGCCGTGTTGTGTGCTACTACCAGTCTTCAAGATCGCAATGGAAAAGGGAGGTTTGGCGCGCCATAAAACCTGGTTTAAACCACCATTTATTTCAAATGCCTGCACCAAGTCAGGACCATTGCGATCTAAAACTATTCCGGTGTGTCTTCCGTGTTTTGTTTTCCTTTGCTTTCCTTTCGTTTACCAGCATTTTAACCAACCTGATCATTCCATTTTGTCTTTAAAAGTCCGAATTTTGGAAGAAAAAAAATACCATCCTACAAATAATCCCACTTTAAGTACACCTTTCCGTAAAGAGAGAGAAGAATTCTGGATTGGGAACCGCACTACCTTATGGCTGCAACGACAACATTGGAAGTGTAAGAAATTCATCTAGCCCTAGATGCAGTGATGTTAATGTGATGAATCTCTTTGAAAAAAACGGTGAGACGGAAACGCAGTCATGGACATCGAAAATACAACGCACCAAAGCTTTGCGATGTATCAATCAGTGGATTGCTTCCGTTTGTCCAAAAACCTCTAGGGATTCATCACATTCGTACTAAACTGTATTCTATTCCCCTTTTTAAACTCAATACTTTGTACAAGGAATGTCTAGAAAATCCGGTCACTGACTCTAAGTCTAACATTTATAGACTCACTGCTATCGTTCTTGATATCGGTTACAACACCACAAATCTGTTACGGAACATATTCCTCCTTACTTCAAAGATAAAAGCATTCCAATTATCTCTTATTCCTACACTTCCACCATTTCACCTAAGGTTTTCAACTATAAACAAGTGTTGCAGGATTTCCAAATCAATGACCTCAAAGCAAAACCTCCAGACTGTAACTGTGAAAAGTCCCCATTCAAATATGGTCCCTCTTGCCACGTTATAACTGGTGACCTTAACATCGTGGAAAATAACTTACTTCGCGATGTTTTGGCTAAAGGACCTAAATATCGTGAGCCAAGATGAATCAACTGGAGCTATAATTTCAAAACAATTATGGATTCAGTTGAGGACTATGCCAGAAAATGGTATGTGACGTTTTGTCAGAATGGGGAAAAGCTGTGAGGTCATTGGTTTTGAAAAGAATCAATTCTTTGAAAGGCTCAATGAGCACTAAGGCAACATCCATTTTCAGCAACGCTGATGTTGCCAAAACATTGTCCACCTTACATGACAAATATGTTGTTGTACCTGCAGACAAAGCACCAAATAACATCATTTTTGTGTGCAAGAAACACTATATTGACTGTTTGTCAGCTGAATTGGGGGTTGGTTGTACCAGCAATAGCACCACATACACAGCTACAACACTGTCTAAGGAGGAAATCATTGACAATCACAAATCTGTCATTTCCTCCTTCGGCTTTTCTGTTGGTGGCAGTAATGATGACATTCCATCCCTGTATTGGATTCCTTAATTACATAAAAATCCATACAAACAGCGCTTCATTGCAGGGTCATAAAACGTACAGCTAAGCCTCTTTTAGTTCTGTTGACTTCAATACTTACGGCAATAAAATCCGGCCTCCAGAAATATTACGATTGTTGTTATTCTAGAAATGGTGTCAATCAAATGTAGATCCTGAAGAATTCGAAAGAACTGATGGAGATTCTTAACTCTAAATCAGTTTCATCTTGTAACAGCATCAAAACATTCGATTTCTCCACACTTTACACTTCTATTCCACATGAACAACTGAAATCGCGATTGGCACAACTGATTAAACGCAGCTTTTTCAAAAAGAATGGAAAACACAGGTACAAATTTCTTGAAGTCGATTATTCCAAGACTTACTTTTTCATCAATGAGTCTAAGAAAAAGAACAAATTTACAGAAGACCAAATAATCGACATGCTCAACTTTCTTATTGACAACATATTTGTTCAGTTTGGTGGACGTGTTTTTCAGCAAACAATAGGGATTCCAATGGGCACTAATTGTGCACCTTTGCTTGCTGATTTGTTTCTTCATTCATATGGAGCAGACTTCTTACAATCTCTTCTAGACAAAAAAGACCGTAGACTAGCTCTCTCTTTCAACCTCACGTTCCGTTATATTGATGATATCCTTTCACTAAACAATTCTCGATTTGGTGACTTTCTCCATCTCATATATCCCCAGGAGCTTGAGATAAAGGAAACAACGGATTCTAGGAAGTCTGCTTCATATTTAGATCTACATCTAGAAATTGACTCACAAGGAAGACCTTCAACAAGGCTCTATGACAAACGTGATGACTTCAACTTTCCAATCGTCAACTTTCCCTTCTTGTGTAGCAACATTCCGTCCGCTCCAGCTTATTGAGCTTACGTATCTCAATTGATTCGTTACTCCAGAGCGTGCGGGACTTACATCGATTTCCTTAGCAGAGCGACACGTCTGACGCAAAAATTGCTCACACAGGGTTATGTTGCTCCTCGGTTGCTGTCTTCACTCAAGAAATTTTACGGAAGACATCATGCACTTATAAACAAATATGGGATTTCGATATCTCAGATGAGTGCAGATGTAGGTTTGTCATAGGGTGTTGTTTTGTCTTCCTTTACCGGATTTGACACGCTGAATGGACTATTGGCAACGCGACGGGTGTGCTATAGCAAGCAGGAACTGCTAACTCTTCCGGAGCACCTGAGTTCACTCTTGTTTCGACTGGAGTTTGTTGATTGATATTCAGTTATTTTGTGTTTCCATGTTTTACATGTTGTCTGTTTTTGTCCCGTTCCTGTTGGTGTTTACTGGTTTTGTCTCTGCCCTTTCGGACTTTTGATATTCGGATACCCCCCTGCTTCTTTGTCTTTCTCTTGGACATAAAATTGATCCTCCAAGTTCGGTAATTTTGTTATTACCTTTATTTGTTTGACACTGAGTAAAGTTATTATATTTTGATTACCTTAATGCATATTACACAAACCACTTCATTCACTAGCTACATATATATAACAGTTGTGTACTACTTATATTTCAGAAAGCCCTGGACAAGTACAGGAGGTCACTTCCACCTTTAAAGGACTTTGAGTAATTACAAGCTAATAAAATTGACAATCTTTTCGTCTGGTTTCCATTTTAGACCGTATTCTTTAGACATTATTGTGTTGTTCAGGTTGAAAATGTTATAAAGAAATGATAGAGAAATAAAGTGATGGATAATACAAGGAATGTCTTATACTTGAGAGTGCAATTTGGCGATTTTATATGAACATAAGCATCAAATTAATCCATATGAAAAGACAAATAGCAGTTGAAAATGCCAAAATTTGACTGATATCACTGAAGGACAATGAATGAAGCAGAAAAAACCATCTTCTATATCAAAACCAAACCTTTCAGATTAAGAAAAAAATTGTGTTATGTATATTGGCTGTAAAATGATAGTGAGGTTTTAATGTATCAGTTTATTGGTGAAAAAAAACCTATGATAAATGTATATTCACTCCAAGGTGTAAAAAACATGGTACATGCATGGATAAATGTTTTTTTATGCTTTATTTGTTTTAACATACCATAAGGGTAACATATGGTTGCAGAAATGTTAAAAAACAATGTTTTCTAAAGCTCTTTTTAAACAATGTCATTGAAATGTTTTACTGACACATTTGTTGCAGAAATGTAATAAAAGTGTTTTATGAAACTGTTGTAAATTAAAAAAGATATTTAAATGTTTGATAAAAAACATTTCTTTTAAACAATTTCTTTATGTTACAAGAAAATGTTTTCATTTTTTTACATTTCTGCAACCATACATTTTCGTGTGAAAAAAAATATCCAAAAAATGTTTTCAAACTTTTAAAAATGCTTCTGTGCTACCTTGGAATTTAAAATCTTAATTTATTTGTATAACTGCTCTTTATGAAACGTATCATAAGAATGCTGATCTCCAGGGTCGGAACCAGAAAGAAGCAGAGGTACCAATGGGGTATCCGAATGTCAGAAGTCCAAAAAGGTAAACAACAAGAACGGGACAAAAACAGACAACATGTAAAACATGGAAACACAAAATAACTGAATATCAATCGACAACGCAAACTCCAGTCGAACAAGAGTAAAGTGAGGTACTCCGGAAAAGTAAGCAGTTCCTACTTGCTATAGCACACCCGTGGCATTACCAACAGTCAATTCGACGTGCCAAATCCGGTAAAGGTAGACAAAACAAAACTCTATGACAAACCAACATCTGCACTCATCTGAGAGATCGAAATCCTATATTTGTCTATAAGTCCATGATCGATGTCTTCAGATTTAAATTTCTTGAGTAAAGACAGCAACCGAGGAGCAACATAACCCTGTGTGAGCAATTTTTGCGTTAGACGTGACGCTATGCTAAGGAAATCGATGTAAGTTCCGCACGCTCTGGAGTAACAAATCAATTGAGATACGTAAACTCCATTAGCTGGAGCGGACGGAATGTTGCTACACAAGTAGGGAAAGTTGACAATTGGAAAGTTGAAGTCATCACTTTTGTCATAGAGCCTTGTTGAAAGTCTTCCTTGAGAGTCAATATCGAGATGTAGACCTAAATATTAAGCAGACTTCCTAGAATCCGTTGTGTCCTTAATCTCAAGCTCCTGTGGATATATGAGATGGAGAAAGTCACCAAATCGAGAATTGTTTAGTGAAAGGATATCATCAATATAACGGAACGTGAGGTTGAAAGCTAGAGCTAGTCAACGATATTTTTTGTCTAGAAGAGATTGTAAGAAGTCTGCTCCATATGAATGAAGAAACAAATCAGCAAGCAAATGTGCACAATTAGTTCCAATCGTAATCCCTATTGTTTGCTGAAAAACACGTCTACCAAACTGAACAAATATGCTGTCAATGAGAAAGTTGAGCATGTCGATTATTTGGTCTTCTGTAAATTTGTTCTTTTCCTTAGACTCATTGATGACAAAGTAAGTCTTGGTATAATCAACTATTAGATATTTGTACCTTCGTTTTCCATTCTTTTTGAAAAAGCTGCGTTTAATCAGTTGTGCCAATCGTGATTTCAGTTGTTCATGTGGAAAAGAAGTATAAAGTGTGGAGAAATCGAATGTTTTGATGCTGTTTCAAGATGAAACTGATTTAGAGTTAAGAATATCCATCAGTTCTTTCGAATTCTTCAGGATCTACATTTGATTGACACCATTTCTAGAATAACAACAATCGTAATATTTCTGGAGGCCGGATTTTATTGCCGTAAATAATGAAGTAAACAGAACTGAAAGAGGCTAAGCTGTTTGTATGGATTGTTATGTAATTTAGGAATCCAATACAGGGATGGAATGTCATCATTATTGGCACCAACAGAAAGGCCGAATAAGAAAATGACAGATTTGTGATTGTCAATAATTTCTTCCTTAGACAGTGTTGTAGCCGTGTATGTGGTGCTATTGCTGGTTCAACCAACCCCCAATTCAGCTGTCAAACAGTCAATATAGTGTTTCTTGCACACAAAAATTATGTTATTTGGTGCATTGTCTGCAGGTACAACAACATATTTGTCATGTAAGCTAAGGTGGACAATGTTTTGGCAACATCAGCGTTGCTGAAAATGGATGTTTCCTTAGTGCTCATTGAGCCTTTTAAAGAATTGATTCTTTTCAAAACCAATGACCTCACAGCTTTTACCCAGAGGTCCGTGAAAGAGGGAATGTGATTGCTAGAAAATGTCAGATTTTGATGAAAATTTGAAGTTGCTTGGTTAATTTTATACAGAAAAAAATTAAAGGGGGTGGTACGCCCCCAAGCGCCCGTCTGAATCCGCCACTGATCTCCTTGACGTGGAATGTCCTCATACGACCTTGACTCGAAGCAAACGGGTTTAAGCCACCATTTCCGCTTCTGTCTGTTTTTTCTTCTTCAGCAATTACTTCTAGTTGATTACGGTTCATTTGTACAAAATTTGTTTCTCAGCTCTTTTCTGTTTGACTTCAGGTAACATATATTTAAAATGCATATCTATTCCGTTACTTTTTCTTTGGTGTATCTCTTTCAGAATATTATGTCGATTGATTTTCACAATATTTACAAAGAAAAAAAAGAATTGGGTATGTTTGTATAACCTTAGCGTAAGCGGAAAAAAAGCCAAAATGTGTATTCTTCCCATAGGAAGCATACATTGGATTTCAAACCATTGCTTTAATAGATTTAAATAAAAAAAAAATTATGAAGCGTCATTTATTGGTTCAATGGTATTCTGTAACTATTTGATTGTTTTGTTACTTAATCAAACGGCAACTGTGTATAAAGAAATGCAAGTACACTTGTACTATCAAAAGAACCTTTTACTTCAAAAAAGATTCCCGATACTTTAGAAAAGCGAAGGCCTCAAACTTGTGATTTGTCAATCAATGAAAAATGTTCAAACCTGAATGGTCAGGGTGTTTTCTAGTTTGATGTTTATTCAATCTTTTCTTTTACTCTGCATAAAAAGTACCCGTAAGGTGGGTGTCAGTAAATTGTTTTATTGTGTATGCAGATTTTTTAAATATACGAATATAACAACAAATCATACACAGCAACAAAAATATCTAAGCAGGTAATAGAGAACCAGTGGTATATTGGTTAATGCGTCGGGCTACATTCGTGGCTTGATCCTCATCTATGGTGAAAATTTCACAGATCGATTTTCTGAATCCCTTGACACCATTTTAGAGGAATGTCTCAGGAAACGATGCTAGTCCTTTGGAAAAATCAAAAATCAAAAGTTTTGAATGAAAAGTGCTGAGAACCAAAAAGTTCGAACAAGGAACATGAGAACATGTAATCTGTGCAAAAAATTTCAGTCACATTTGCAATGTCTTTTGTATGTAAATGTAGTTGCAGAGACGACTGTGACAAAATAGCAAAATATTTATAGACGAAGAGTTACACAATAAGCAAAATAGTGAAGTTTTCAGCAAACAGAAGCAGATTTGAAAAAGAAAGTGAAGAATTAAAACGCTATTTGTCTTGTAATTACAATTTTCCAGCTAAATAAGATATATTTGATATGTTTAATTTAGACCACAAGACAAAGTATATCTAAACAAGGGATAAAACCAAGAATCTTAAACAAATTTGCTTACGTTTTTATTCGATACTATGCCAGGGCTTGTACAACTTTTACATTTTTTTCTGATTTTTTTATACGATACCGCTGTCTCCGTGACCGAATCTTAGACCAAGGTTACAAGAAAAAAACGTCTCATATGGTCTCTAAAAAATCTTCCTTCGTTATCAGCCAATGGTGGAAAAAATCAAAATTGATTTGAACGTATTAGTTAATGTTTGTTTTGATAAGTGTTTTGCTGATTGTTGTTCTGAGATGATCATCTTATTATCCCTATTATGTCTTCACAGACGTGTTGCGTTGTGTGTTACTACCGGTCCTTAAGATCGCAGTGGAAGAGGGAGGTTTGGTGCGCCATAAACCTGGTTTAACCCACCATTTCATTTGAATGCCTGTACCAAGTCAGGGCCATTGCGATCTATAACTATTCCGGTGTGTCTTCCATGTTTTGTCTTTTCCCTTGGACTTGAGATTAATCGTTCAAGTTCGGTAATTTTTTATCACCATAATTTGTATCTGAACAGCAAAGGAAAATACAAGTGTCTAATATTGTCTTTAATAAGGATTTTTTAATCGCCAGGGCAATTACGGAAAGCGATAGATCGTTAGTGATCCTTGTTTACGTTTCTGAGGAATCCAAATGCATTTCAACTTCACTAGAAGGCACCCGCGAATTCGCAGGGAAAGTTGCCTGAACATTTCCATCGATATGGGACCTTGGAATTGAAAACCTGAATGCTGACAATAATGGGCTAACATAAATACAGATGCACATAAATTATTTTTCTTTTTTGTTGGTGACCAAGTAGTGTTTCCGTCCATTTCCATATTTCAAGTGGTCTTCAACATTCATTGTTCCTTTGTTTACCACAACACCTTGTGATATATTTCTTATCAAAATTTATGTTCTTACATTATCTCCTTAATGTCTATCGCCCATATATAACCCATATTGTGCAACTAACTGACTCACTCTAAACATCATGATGTACTCACTCTTTGCTCATTTACCCGTACCCGTACTGTTTTAGTTTTTTGCCTATCAAAAATGATATGGGTGATAAATTCATGTTTATTTTCGTGCAACGTTTTCGACGGTCTAATTTTTTATGCTTTCGTGACTATTTCAGGGCTGGATTTGAAATATATGCATTTTTTCAGACCATGGGCCAATTGCAGAACAAATGGCCTCGTTGAAGGCTGCTGGCGGTTTTCCATTGTGGTTTTTCTAAATTGCCGTTTAATTGTGGGCTGTGTCGCATACACTTATTCCGCATCTCATTATTTTCTATTTCGTGATTTTGATTTCTCAGGTTTTCGTTATAGACATAGATGTACTTGCTCTGTTTTGTCTGTATTTTTGCCCCGTGTTTCGTGTTGGGAAACATATTTGTAGTGTCCCCTTTGCCACTCTCAACTAACTCAGTCACGCACTAAAACATTATTGAACCACTGTTTTACCCATTTACTCGTACTGGTACTGTTATTTTTTTTCAGTTTGCTTAACATAAAAAAAAACTATAAAAAGTGAATCTAAATACCCTACCCCACCCCCAATATATTTCTCATTATCATTTCAATTCAAGTCATGTTCATTTTATCATCTCCTTAATATAACCCCTTCAACTGGGCTACGTGTAGCATTCTTGTTGTATTTAGAACCTGTATCTTTAGTGTAGTTTTAGGTGAACTGGTTGTCAGTTGCAATCTACAAATTAGCACCAGTCCGACAGGATTTGGCCTGTTAAAATCGTTTCAGTCCTGCAATTTTTGTAACATAACCTATTTCAAATATTTGAAAATAATGGATTCGGACCTGTAATTTTTAGATTCCTAAGCCTATTTCTTTGCCTGCAGTTGGACATTTTGCTATCTTCTTTTCATTTTTTTTATTGTTACGTTTATTGTTTTAATATGAAATAGGCATTACCTAAATGCGAGCACAGCATAATTCTGTAAAAAAACTGTAATGTTTACATGTTTAGTGCCATTGTTAACATTGTTTAATGAACGAATAAAAAAGATTTTATTTCGAATCATTGCAGCCAAATAAGATTTGAAATCATCGTTATTTTTGTTTTTGGTTCATTTTCTAGAACGTTCAATTTGGGACGAGATGCTTGGGGCGATTGAACGTTAAAAAGAAAAGCAAGAAAAAATCGATTAAATTTGGTTACTACAAAAAAAATGTAGCAACTCATCGCCATCAGAATATTTTTCTCTTTATACATTATTACATAGATAATTTTTGGAATGCGACTAGCAAAATGGGTTATTATTTTCAAATTCACTCCGTTCCTGTAAAATTTCATAGCCTTTCTGGACCATGAAAAATCAATATCAGCGTTAGGCAAATTTCTCGCGAGAACAAATACCGTAGAGCTCTCTGTTGAGAGGGCACTTCGTGCCCGCTTGCGAGCTTTGCTCGCTATTATTTTATATATCTACCTGAAGGCTTAAGATATGTACAATGTAACACATACCATAGTTGATCAGTTCAGGTTACTATTAGTGATCATCCGACAGGGACGGTTTTAAAAATATTGGAATAGAATTCGGACGCTATTTCTTGGACTCCAGTTAAACATTTTACTAACTCCTTTTTATTTTTATTTTTTTTTTGCTTCGGATATGTTACGTTTCTTGTTTTATTATCTTTAGGGTACCAACTACTAAATCGGCCAATCAGATTTGGAACGTATGTGAAAATAGTGCTAAAAATTCCCAAAGTAGTGATTTCAAGGTTCAATATTTTTCATAAAAATGTAAAGTTTTGTAATATCTGCATATATTTGGAAACTACAACATCTCTGTAACATGTCCAACCCAAATTTATAAAATTTTAAGAAGACCTAAGTTAGCTAAAAGGGGGTATCCCAGGACCTATACTTTTTGAAAATGCTGTCTGTAAATCGTTTCTATTTTTAGGCCGCTCTTCGACGAGGAGATAGCTTTTCTCTATAACAGTCCAGGCACTTACTATTTATTGTAATATTACAAAGTAAAGTAATATAACAGTAGACAATAATTTAACTATATTACACGATTTTGTAAAATAAGGCAATAATTGGGTAGTGTCCCTTTGTCCAGACGATTTTTCTTTTGTAAATAAACTAAAGGGACATAACCTCATATATTTTCATGAAAAATGAGAAAACAAATGAAAACAGATTATCTTTCTTTACTACAAAAATCGCGTAATCACTAGTATATTTAATAAGGCCGGGAAAAGTTTTCATTTGAGTGTTTTATATGTTTTAAATGCAGATTTTATAATATACCATGTATGTTATAAGTACTAAGTAGGTACAACAAAGTATGGCCTTGCAACTTCGTCCATGGGGGCAAACTGAATTTAGTTATATTTTCATGCTCAAAATATCAAATTTAATGCACAAAACATCAAATAAAAGGCAGATGCTTTGTTAACCTTTAAAAATATTTTTTTTGTTTATCTTTAATTGTCCTTAATATGTGTCTTAATTACAATTTGAAAGCATTTAGATGAAAATAAATCATGTTAAGCAACTGTTGGTTTCATAAGGAAGCTTTTGTCAATTAAACAAGAGCACTGAAAAGGGCACTATCTCTGTTTTAGCATTTATTTTTAACACACTTTCAAAGTGTCCTGCCGATCTTTTTTCCGGAAGGGCGGGGATAGGGGGGATAGCTTCTAAAAACATCTCTTACTTGTCAAGTATTCAAGATAACAAACATTATTCATATAGAATTTTTCTTAGTTCTAATAATGAATTGTAGGATGAGTACAGAGAACTTACGGGAATGTAAACTTTTTTTCAAATGCACGATGTCAGATGTACGACCGACCTTTCTTAATCTTTCCTGCATGGACCAGAAATAAACACATTTGGAAAGAAAAGTTACATTGAAATTGTTTAAATCCACCAAATGCAATCATCGAATAGACGTACACCTGTCAACATTGTATGAATTGGGGGATAATAAGGTAATGAGCGAAAAAAGGTGGGGGTCGCAAAAATTTATTCTTAAATTTAGAATCGCTACTTGGCAAGGATGAACTTGTAAAAAAATATTTTTAATCGGACCAGAAATAAAAAAAGTTACGATTTTTGCCCCTTTTGGTACCTAATAACATAACAGTTAAAAAAAGGGACACAAAAATATATCTGCTACTTGACAAGAATAAACTTGCAAAACAAATTGTCAAAATCGAACAAGAATTAAAAAAGTTTCGATTTCGGCCCCTTTTGACCCCTTATTACGTAACAGGTGAAAAAGGGGTGGGGTCGCAAAAATAAATTCTCAAATTTGGATTCGCTACTTGACAAATTTAAACTTGCAAAAAAAAAATTTCAAAAACAAACCAGAAATAAAAAGTTTTGAATACAGCCCCTTTTGGCCCCTAATTACAAAACAAGTGAAAAAAGGGATGGTCGCAAAAATTAATTCTCAAATTTGGATTCGCTACCTGACAAGAATAAAAAAAAATTTCAAAATCGGACCACAAATAAAAAAGTTTCAATTTTGGCCCCATATGGCCCCTAATTACGTAATAGGGGGGAAAAGGGGGGTCGCAAAAATTAATTCTTAATTTTGTATCCGCTATTTGACAAGAACAAAAATGAAAAAAAAAAAACAACTAGGACCATGTTATGGTGAAAAAAAGTAAAATATTTGAATTTTTTGCCCTTTATTTCGAAACAAGAAAAGGAAGGACCCCCAAAATCAATCACATTCATCCCTGTATGGTAAGGAACATCACTGTCAAATTTCATAGCAATTGGATAACTAGAACTAAAGTTATTATGGAAACAAACAAAAAAGTAGTATTTTTGGCCTTTTTTGGCCCCTAATTTCTAAACGAAAAATGGGGGGACCCCCAAATCAACCCCATTCATCATTTTATGGTAAGGAACATCATTATTAAGATTTATAGCAATCGGATAACTGGAACTAAAGTTATTGTGGAAACACTAAAAAGTTAACAGACACCGACGACGACGACGACAACGACGACAGCATCATACCATAATACGTCCGCAAATTTTTTGCGGTCGTATAAAAAAACTATTACTGTTCATAAAGTCACAGAGTCCAACGCACCTCACTCACTGAACGTTAAGGACGACCCTAGCATCGTAGGCCCTATTTCATACGAAAAATTATTTCACTCGACGATTTGAGCACAAGTAAAAATTATTGCAATCGATACGCGTGTTGAATTTGTCAAGTATTTTTTCAGTTGTTTATAAGGCACGGACCATTTGATTTTCGGGGGGGGGGCTGGGATTTTTTTGAAAAAAATTTCCCTGCCCTGATTTTTATAAAAAAATAAAATAACCTGGCCAGCACCTAGGTTGAAAAAAAATAATCTGGTTTCAATCTTGCCACTTGAAAAAAAATCTTGCCAAATAAATTCCCTTGCTTAATATGTGTGTGAAAAAAATAATCTGGCCCGCAAATCGGGCGAAAAAAATTTTCCAGGCTAAAGGTAAAATCCCAGCCCCCCCCCCCCCCCCGAAAATCAAATGGTCCGTGCCTAAGAGTCATAACCGTGGTCCACGTGTGTTGTTTGTGGTCATTCAACCTAAAGAATTTTTAAAATCAAGATCAATCGGTTTACCAGATGCATTTTTCTCAAAAGCAGACATGAACAGAGTGACCTTTCCTATTTACTGTCTGATAATTAGTGCACATGTTATAGTCTAAAAGAAATGCTAAAAATATATGTTTCGCACTAACCGTGTGACTAGGTAGGGCTATTGAATCTTTTTCAACCTGTCTTTTTATTTTTTGACAAATCGTACGTAGCGTGACATTTTCATAAGTTTATTTTATTATAGTCTGTGCAACCAAAAACGCCATCCTGAAGAAAGCTTTATATTGATCTATAAAATAATGCTCTTAAAAAATATATAACTAAAACAAAAACAACAAAAAATCAAAGCACCCCTCTTATCGTAAAGAAAAGTTGCATGCCACACTTTTCATCGTTTGTGGTACATTTTAAATGCAAAAGCAAATAGTACTAACACTTTGTCACGATCGCAAATAATATCAATTTACAGTATCAGAACTAATTCAGTCTTATTATATTGCTGACATTATCGTATATATTTGTTGAAATACCATATTTTACAGTATATCATAAGTATATGCGTGCATGGGGTCAACAACCGGTTGAGCATTTTATGTTTGTTTTTGTTTTTTTAATTTGCTATCTAATTATGTTTTATGTTACGCTATTGTATGATATGTTGTATTGTTTAGTATTCAATGTCTACAATGTATGTTGATTTGACCCTTACGGGTGTAATTTCATCAATAAAGTATTGTATTTGAAAACATGCTTAACGCGCTATCTTGGCTATTTTCTGGCTATTTCAAGCGCGAACATTTTTGAACACGTAGTATCACAGAAGTACACTGTTTTCGATCTTTAAAGAATTTTCTTATTCAGCGCTATGAAAAAGTTAATAAGATTACGAAATATTATTTGATGCATGTATATTGCCACAGTCAAAAACAATTTGGACAATGATTCTTGTTGAAAGGGGAATATTTTCTAAAATTTTTATTTAAATTAATGAAATAAGGTAACGTTGTCCTTTGTGAAATATCAATAGAAAAATCTTAATTTTTGCCAATTTTACAGAAAAACAAGAATTGGTTAGAAAATATCATTCATTCTCGGTCTATCATATCTTCAGGAGAAATGCATTTGAACTATCCGGGTTTCGGACAGGGATATGCTTGCCGGTAAAAGTCCACTATTAAGAGCGGCCAGAAAACTGATATCGAGTAAGGCCGATTGCAAACAAAACGACTACTGATTGAATGCCGGGGTTATCAGACAAAATCATAGTGGTACATGTACATCAGTCCAAAGTGGGAATACATTCACGTTTCTCGCAACTGAAAGGAGACTGCGGCATTATTGCATGATAGATCCTGCCCTTCTTATTTTCCAACGGCAGCGAAAAACCTCTCCGAAAGTCCGTGTGTCCCTATATCCTCCACTTCGTCATCATTTCACACTTCATGTTGACTTTATAGCCCTTTTTATGTTCATCTCCCTG
The DNA here is from genome assembly GCA_963971305.1 of Arcuatula senhousia. Classification (NCBI taxonomy): domain Eukaryota; kingdom Metazoa; phylum Mollusca; class Bivalvia; order Mytilida; family Mytilidae; genus Arcuatula; species Arcuatula senhousia. The sequence goes on from CAXARO010001409.1 coordinate 145,434, forward strand.
ATTTACATGTACATGTAGCCGAATTTGTTCTGCTAACTTGAGATTAAAAGACTACCTAGTAAGTAATGTTTGTACATATTAAAGTCTTCTAAGATAAAATGGCATTTAATACTCGGTCTGGTATGGTATAAAAATGTAACGGCCTCGAGAGGGTTTCAGTTATCCAAATATTAGGACCGCTTCAGTGCTGAGTTTTTATGACATATCGCTTTGTACACCTTTGTACACATAGTGACTGTAAAATGCACCCGAGGGATTAAATGGAGAAATCCTCTAAACAAGCATCCCGGGTTCGTCAGGCAACACTTTTATGGATAAAAGGTCATGTTCCTCGCATGTTAAATGTTTCGATAAAATGTGTAGCTTTTGCTTCTCTACAGTTGGCTAATTGTCCAACCTAAACCGGTTAAAAGTGGCAATCAAAAATGGATGGTTTCTATGGCCTTATGTGTCAATATACCATTGCTTATATATTCATCATTTCATGGTCATTGTATCAGCCTTAGTCAACAATAAAAAAAAGAACAAACACACACATACACCACCAACACCCCCCCCCCCCCAAAAAAAACGAAAAAAAAACAAAAAACATCGGGATTTTCCATTTGTATATACATGTATGTAACTAGGTTTGTCAGATACCTGTCCGGATGTTAACTAATGGTGTCCTTTGGTAACTCCGGTATCCATTAAGCTGACTATCCTGTTTGACAAACGAGCGTCAAAAAGTCTTTACACCCTTACATGCACATGAATGAATCATCCCTTATATGGTAAACTACCGAATATTGCTGCTTGTGATTAAAGTAAAACTAACTAAATATTTCTAAAAACAAGTTTAAAACATACTCTAAAAATGGTATAAATGATTATAAATAAATTGTTGTTTAAGATGATTTTTTCCGTGCTGGGCCCGGATGCTTGGCGAATAACCCCACAGCAGAGCCTAACTTGTCGTAAAAGTCGAATACGGGTCTAAATTGGGATTCTGACATAGTGTTAGTGCTCAGTCTACAGAGCGGCAAAGTGTGACCTAAGTGGCTGAATGGGGCGGCGCTCGTTTGCAGGTCTATATTACGGAAATCCTGACCACTGACCATAGTGGGCCAACGTATGTGAAGAGTGCCACGCTTTATGCGCGTAAAAGATCACTTTGTGGAACGCCTAGGATTAAAAAAATAAATGCCCAGACAAGTATACAATATTCAGAGAAGTACATGTAGCTAAATGTTGTTAGTGTGTGTAAGATGAAGGTGATGCCCCGCGATGTTTGAAAATCTGGCTAAAGTGTCCAGAAAACTTGTATTTTCTTTTAATGTTCAAAGTCCAAAAGCCATAACTTCGATTAAAATCAATGATGGGGCCTATGACTTATCACGATAAACTTCCATTCCAAAATACCAATTCAATATGTTCAAGCATATGGAAAAAAGTCCGAAAACAGGTTTTTTTATGATTTTTTAAAATGTAAGTCTAAGGGCTATAATTTCGGCCAAGGATTAAACAATACACTCCAACTAATAGTTTGAAATATTTTGAAATAATTAGTATTTTGAAATTAAGCCCACAATTAAAGAAACCCCTTGTAAATCTAAAGTGTCGTCACATTTGTCTAGTAGAATTTATTGAGGAACACAATGAAAAAAATAATCATCAAAATCCAATGTAAAATAAACATTAATTCTACATAACGTTCATTTAGCCTTCAAAAATTTTTGCATTTTTTCGAAAAAAAAAACAAAAACAAAAAACGCTAACCCAAAATGCGAGACATAGCTTTTTTAGTAAAAAGTAACATCATATTAAAACTTTATTAAAGTTGGTTGGCCCACTACAAGTAAAGTTTACATTGGTATTTTTGAGCATTTTAGTCGCCGCTGTATTGTAACGGTGCAAGATACATCAAAGAAGCAAAGAGGCAAACATGGGACATTCGAGTGTCAAAACGACAAAGCCGGTAAACACAAACAAGAACAACAGGGTATCCACATTCAACCACAAGTCGCTTTTTGGGCAATGCGGCCTGACCAATGTCAGGTTTCTAACCGCTTAAATGGACTTTAGCGCTTCTGTGTCGAATCGTCACCGGAACCTGTGCGACACCAAAATTTAAAGGAAGTTTGCTAGTGCGGATGTTGGGTTGCCATAGAGTTTTTGAATTGTCTCCCTATACTAAGTACATAAATTTGTGTCGGTGTGTTGCATACCTTTCCTTTCTCACGTGAGCATGCATTATTACACCCTCTCTTTAAAGAAGACCTAGAGCGTGTATACTGTTTTACCCTTGTCCGTTCGTTCATCTGTCTATTCGATCATTTGTTCGTCCGTACGTCTGTACCATACACATGTAATTTCCGTCACAGTTTTCTATTTACATACGCAATTACATAACCCAGAGGTCCAATATTTTACATATATAGCTTTATTCTATAGTACTGTATGTTGTTTACCTCCTAGGTAATCTATTTCCTGTTTATTGAAGACTATGGCATTTATACATAGTGTACATGAATGCAAATTTCCCGTCACCGTTTCCTTAGCAACTACATGACATAGAGGTCTGGTATTTTGAATATAGCTTTAAGCTTTGTCCTATAGTATACCATATAGTTTATACCTATTTTATGCTCCTAGGTCATCTACTTCTTGTTAACCGAATACTTAGGATTTTACACATAGTTTACATACATTTAACATTTCCGTCACAGTGTCCTAAGCAAATACATGACTCGGGGATCTGAAATTTTACATGTAGGCAAGCTTTTTCCTATTGAAGCTGACGCATTAAAATATGCTTTCGATGCTTCCGATTTCTTTCCCGCCACCTAGGAGGCAAATAGTCCCTCAGCAGAGCTTAGCTTGTCGTAAGAGGCGACTAAGGGTCTTGGGATTTTGAAATCGGGTCAGTGCTCAGACCACAGAGCGACCCAGATGTGTACCCTAGGTGGCAGAATAGGGTGGCCCTCGTCCGCGGGGGTTGTCAGGTCTACAATACGGAAACCCTGACCTCTGACCAAAATGGGCCAATGTGTATGGAGAGTGCCACGCTTCATGCACGTAAAAAAAATCCTTTTGTTGACCGCCAAGTAGTGCATCACATAGGGTTAGTTTTCTGTTCCTACCCAACTCTCCCCTTTTTCCTGTGGTTCTTAAAATTTGCTGTTGCCTTTGTGTCCAACCCCACCCCTTATTCCATATCAATATCATTTCATGTTATTTTATCTTTCTTTCATGTTCATCGCCTTCAAATAATCCTTATTCTGTATAAAAATCAACAACCAAGAACTTTGATCATAGGGACCGACCATTAACTAGTGCTTAAAAGACAGCCTTGGCTTTTTTTCATAAAAATATTTTGGCAGCAGAGGATAAGAAGTACTATGTCTGCCATATAAAATAATGATAAAAATGAATAAAATAATGCTAAAAATGAAAATATAATTCTACCGTCACGTAACGCCTTCGAAAAACTGAATAAACTGAGGGTTTAAGCAAACAACAGCTTTTCTCTATCTGAAACAGTTTTCATTCTATAGGCCACAAACATGAAAAAATGCTATTTAACACCTTTAAAGGGCCATAACCAATATATTTTAGGGGATCATCTGACAACCTCGACCCAATGGAGACTTTTGTAAAGCTCCAGGATCTAAAGGTTTAAGCAAGCAACAGCTTTTCTCTATCTGCTATAGTTTTCATTCAAGACAAAACGCTATTTTCTTCTTTAAAGGGCCGTACGTAACCCCTATAAGGGGTCATCTGACAACCTCGACCAAATGGAGACTTTTGTAAAGTTCAATGAGCTGAACATTTAAGCAAGCAACATATTTTCTCTATCTGCAATAGTTTTCATTCTATAGGGGAAAAACGTTATTTTTTACCTGTTAAGGGCCATAACCCCTATAAGGGGTAATCTGACAACTTTGACAGAATGGAGACTTTTGTAGAGCTTGATGAGCTTAACATTTAAGCAAGCAACAGCTTTTCTTTATCTGCAATAGTTTTCATTTCTATAGGACAAAAACATGAAAAAAACGTTATTTTTTACCTTAAAGGGCCATAGCCCCTATTAGGGGTCATCCCATTGGAGACTTTTGTAGGGCTTTTGATTCTGAAGAAGGATCGTTTCTTCAGATTTTCTCCATCTGTTATACTTTTTGATTTATTGGCCAAAAACTATAGTCTGACCTCCCTGTTCTATTTTTAGCAACAGCAGCCAAGTTTTTTGGTCGGCAGTCATTGTAGAGATCACCCCATAGATAAAGTGTTCAAAGTTTCAAAGCAATCCATTCAGTAGTTTCAGAGGAGAAGATTTTCAAAGAAGAGTTAACGACGACGGGCGACGACGACGGACGCAAAGTGATGGCAATAACTCACATGACCCTTCGGGTCAGGTGAGCTAAAAACCAAGCCCCCCCCCTTTTCAAGTTAAATGGTCCGGCCTTTAAAACATTTTCATCAAATGTCCAAAGCATAATGATTTCATTTTACTGAAATAAAGTTACATGTGAATTGGATTTTATTGTCAAACAAAACATTTTGACGAACTTAAAACTCAATACGACAAAATTGTTTTCTTCCTTTGTACAAAATAGCGGGAAAAGCTGAAAAACTTTCAGTGCAGATTCATTTACATGACCTTGAACTAGATGAATGTTGATTAGGTTGACTATAGTCATAAATTTATCATGAGGAGTTCCCTGACCCTGAAAAAAAAACAATTCCAAGGTTTCTGCTTCACAAGAAGATACTATTTTACGTGATTATAAAGATGAAATATGTGGTTTATTTTACAGATGTTTTTTTGTTCTGAATGACGTTTCTTTCGTCCAAGTTGAAACAGAAATTGAAAAAAAAAAAACCGAATAAAATAGATTATTTTGTGTATCAGTATAGATAAACATATGTAATCAATAATTTGAAACGGAATGTGCTCGATTAGCAAATATACTGAAACAGAATCACTACAGCCAATATGTCTTGAAAGAACCGATTTTTATAATTAATATTTGTCTTTATGTACACTTATGCAAACGATTTGTTTTAGTTTGCTTGCTAATGCGTGCATTTTGTTAAATTTACTATAATTCCTTTTAATTCAGTCAAAATGCACTATTCTGCCTGATATCTGGAATCCTGCTTTTTTTATGCCCGCCGACATGTCGTCAGGGTCATTAAGTTTTACTCATGTCCATCCGTCCGTACGAATTTCCGTCAAACTTTGTACGGAAACCGTAAAAATGAGAATGATTTAAAACTTTGTAGGATTGCTCAGTATGACAAACTGTACGTCATAAGCGACTTTCCGACCATTTGGATTTTTACTTCCTGTCTGGGAGTGGGTCGAGATGAAAATTTACGTGAAAATTTCCTTCAAGCTTTTGCCAAAACACTACATTATAATGATTTGAAACATGGTAGGGTGGTTCAATATGACAACTCTAGGTCCTTTACGACTTTTTCACCTGTCAGACTTCGACATCTTGTTTGAGGTACGGACAAACAGACATAAATGTCTGTACGAATTTTCTTCAAGCTTTTATCAGAAACCGTAAACAAGAATGATTTGAATCCTTGTATGATGTTCAGTATGACAAAATGTACGTCCTAAGCGACTTTCTGACCTATAAGACTTCTTCCTGTTTGGGGTACGGACGAACAGACATATGTTCGTATGTTTGTACGAATTTCGGTCATGCCTTTCTCAGAAACCGTAGATGAAAACGACTTGATACTTGGTAGGATGGTTCAGTGTGACACACTGTACGTCCAAGGCGACTTTCGGAATTGTCGGACTTTTACTTGAGCTTCCTGTGTGGTGCCGGCGGGGGCATCCGTGTCACATGAACACATTCCTTACATCGGGTCAGGTCGCTTTGCCCACAAAGCGGCTTGGATATGTGCCCTATGTGGTTGAATGGGAAGCCCTGTCAAAGTGGAAAGTCGTCAGGTTATAATGCGGAGAACCAGATCGCAAGCCATCGTGGTGCGCCGTCTTTGGAAAATAATACGTCCCTCGCAATAGTGATCAAATTAGAAGCGGTATCATTTCAATTATAGGGGACGATTTCGGTTTTAATGTTTTTCTGTACAATTGAATCAAATTGTATGAAAATGTAACAACTGATCGCAGCCGATTGAAATGTTTCAAATGTAAACCAGATAGATCGAACGATATAGAAAAGCTAGTTTTAATGTTTGTTAACGCAGTATTTTGGTCAAGATAAAATGACAGGGAATGCAATCGCTGCAAGGGATGTAGATGTTGTTTAACATGTGAGTTTTGTTCGTTTTATGCCCAGTCGACAGCATTTCAGTCATAATCAGGAAAAGACAACAACAAATTGAATTGTGTAGACCCACCCAAGACACAGAACGCATAAAATGTATATCTCCCAAATCGGACCAACGTACGACCACTAACCAGAGAGAAAATGAACCAACTCACAAAACAGGCCAATGTACCCTCAATGAACCATAAACCAATGTACTCGGAAAGTGACGAAACCCTCGGCCAAAACTTCACACATTCTGGAATCCTTACCTATGGTGATTGACAATGAAAAACCCTTACATAAGAGTATAAACACTTACTTTAGTGGGATATATCCAACCCATCCGTGCGGGTTCCGGGTGGCGAATAGGCCCGCAGCAGCGCTACGCTTGTCGGTAAAAGACCACTAAAGAGCGCCCAGAAACCTTACATCAGGTCAGGCCGCTTTGCCCTTTAAAGCGACTGGGATGTGTGCCCCAGGTGGTGGAATGGGGCAGCCCTGGCCTGTATTAATGAATGCTGGGGTCGTCAGCCTATAATGTGGAAAACCTGACCGCAAACCATAGTGGTGCACCGTGTTTGGAAAATGTCACGTTCCTCGCACGTTAAAGAACCCTGCTGCAGGTCTCGGTAAGAGTAGGACCCGTAGGATCCCCATGCAGGAGGTTAGATTTCCCGTCCCTACCCATCACTCCTTTTTCCAGTGGCAGTCAAAACTCGGGCCTTGTGTCCCAATTTCCTCCACTTTATCATCATTTCATGTTCATTGTATCACCATTTTCATGTTCATCGCCCGGATATAGCCAAAATCGTGCTGCTTGAGAGTAAAGAAATAACGAACTAACTAACTAACTAAGAGTAGGACCCGTAGGATTCCCATGCAGAAGGCTAATATAAATTTCCCGTCCCTACATGTACCCATCACTTCTTTTTCAAGTGGCAGTCAATCTCTCCTACCTAATTGGCCTGTGTCCCCATTAGCAATAACTAACTAACTAACTATAACCAACCCTTATCCAGTTTTACATAAACGACCCTTTTCCGTCTTAAATACAATGCTGGTTGAGTATACACAGACTGGGAGTTTAAAAATGGGGTTGGTTGGGAAACAAAGTAACTGCAAATTTTTAAGACTACGGAGTACAAATTACAACATATATAGTTCCAGACAATAAATTTTGCTACGCCTGACGCGCGTTTCGTCTATTTAAGACTCATCAGAGGCGCTCTACCAAAAATATTGAAAATGCCAAACACTATATGAATATGAAGAGCATAGAACAGTAAAACCAAAAATACCAAAATGGGGTACCAAATTATTACTAAGATAATCAACCTATGTCTGGGGTAGAAAGAACCTTAGGGTTTAGACAATTTTGAAATTTAGACAGATAATTTAAAGCTTTGATGTTTTCTCCAACTCAAAAGTGTTGATGCCAGAGCGGGCTAACCTCGGGGAATTAAAACTCCACCATCAGTGCTAACCTTCACGTGTGTTCGAAATACAAATTACAACAAAGTTCCAGACAATAAATTTTGCTACGCCTGACACGCGTTTCGTCTATTTAAGACTCATCAGAGGCGCTCTACCAAAAATATTGAAAATGCCAAACACTATATGAATATGAAGAGCATAGAACTTTAAACCAAAAATACCAAACTGGGGGACCAAATTATTACTAAGATTATCAACCTATGTCTGGGGTAGGAAGAACCTTAGGGTTCCTCGCACGTTAAAGAACGGGGAGAGGTGAGTAGGGGCGGACAATTAAGCCAATGTGGTGCTCTAATTCGCGATCCACAAAGGGATCACTTACGTGCATGAAGCGTGGCACTCTCCACACACGTTCGTTCACTATGGTTTGCTGTCAGGTTTTCCGCATTATAACCAAACGACCACAAGGGAAGGAGGGTGGTTATTTACTAGGGATAAAAAAAAACTGAAAAAAGGAGAGGTGCCAATGTGCAAAGACAAATTCAATTAATATCATGAAACAGCAAATTACACAAAAGCACAAAAACAACTCTACAATCGTGGTTTGATGAAAAAGGATTAATTCGTAGATTCTTAAATTCGTGGTTTTGAAAACTGTCCACAGCATACAGATCAATGTTAACTTTCTTTTCGTAGGGCATATATTCTCGTGGGTAAAGCCCACTAATGAAAACCACGAAAAATGATACCCCCACGAATAATAATGAAACCACAGTATGGTAAAGAAGGATCGGAAAATAAAAGAAGATAAAAAAAGAAACGTCTGGTCTTGTACAACCTCGACCCAATGGAGACTTTTGTAAAGCTCCAACTTGGTAACTTAAGTATTTGTAAATACTATATAATGACTTTGTATGTAGAGTCACATGCTCATTGTTTTTTGTATGTTTTTACATGTATATTTGTATTTGCTTAACGTACCTCTTTGAGGTTTTATTATGCAATAAAGTATAAATCCCATATTTGTCTACGAGCGCACGGTGTAGCTTTTATCAGAGTACTTAATTTTGCCAAATGGGAATCGGGTTAATTACAACCATATTGTCAGCCAGCATCAAAGGGCTTTTAGTTTATAATGTAAGAAAGACGAGAAAAAAGTTGGCCTAGTAGGTTACTATTATTCTATTACATTTTGGAATTTCCTTTTTAAATAAATGGTATGGCATTTATGGACGTCTCACAAAGGAAAAGGTTTCCTATTTTGCATAAAGACATGCAATTGCGAAGACAAATATAAAAGCTTTGGAAAGGAGTAACCTTTGGGTTTAAGTGATGATAGTCTCTGATGCGTTAGAGGTTTAAAGGTTCTAGTAGAAACCCCCTTACCAGATCATATAATTTGTAAGAATTTTGAGAGATAAGCCGATGCAACATGTGAACAACTAATGTGTCAATGGCTTACGTCTGTAAGTGGCTTTAAGAAATCCCCGTAAACACCAAAAATCAAATAGTATGCGCAAATCTATGTTGTATAAGAAAGGTTCTAAAAATATGAAGACTATTCATCAAGCGTTTGGAAGAGGTAGTATTCAAAACGTTTGACGGACGGAATGATCAGGAAGTACGGACGGCAAAAAGGAGGGAAGCACGGACAGACGGGCGGACAAAAAAGGACGGGAGAAAGGACAGATGTACTACTGTACGGACAGAACAAACTATAGCACACGTCAATGGTTATAAAATTGAAAAGAAAATAATCATTTGGTCTGACAAGCCTGACATCAACAGTATGATATTGAAAATGCCTTTTTAAAATTTTTTATTCGTCCGCATAAAACTAATTCGTGTACATGTAAAGAAATTGCAACAAGCATGCAGGAATTGCTTACACTCCCGGGGCACTCATAACGCGTTGTTGGTTGCTATTTAGTACGTATTGTGTGTGTTTTATACCTCGCCACACGAAGATGCCAGGTATTATGTTATAATCTCCGTTTCGTTCGGTTTCTGTCTGTCGAAAAGATGAACAAAACATACCAAGATTCACATTACATTCGTTTTTAGAAGGCATTTACAAAGATAATGCTTTGTCCGGGAAAAATTAATAAACAAGTGAATATTCGGTTTTATTAGTTTGTAGCTTAAATAATCGTATCGAACACAAAATAGTTATTTTAGTAAAGATCGAGTACAAAAAGTATGAGGGAATTAAGGGGGAAAGGCAAGAAGCACGGACAAACGGACGGACGGAACAAACCATATACCTCGGGTATTAAAATGAAAAGAAAACGATAATTTGACCTGGCCGACCTAACGGTCCGACGATTTAACCAGTAGGGAGAGGCCTTTGTTTTTCTTTCTTAAAATGTTCTTGATCTGATTTTTTATGAAAAAATATTTTGGCAGCAATGAAGAAAAATATTCTGTAAAAGGATTTCTGTCATATAAATAATTGGAGAAATAATATCTTGTCGCGACACCTTTGAAAAAAATCACTTTCTGAACAAAAATAATTAATTGTAACGCCATCTATAGGTTCATGTTGCACGTTATGGAAGTGACAAAATGCAGCTTTTCTCTTTCTTTTTTTTTTATTTCGGCATGTTTTGTAAATAATTTATAATTTGTTACCGTTACTGTGAAATTGTATTATTAAGCAACATAGAACACTGTTTTACAAGTCAATCTTTGAGTATTTTTCTTACGTACATGTCTCAGAGAAATTCATGCAGTTTTGTCCAGATCCAATACTGCAATTATTGCAAATCAACAAAATGCTTGTTTTTAACTTTAAATTTTGTCCAAGGCAGGGCTCTTCTCTAATATTAAAAACTTTAATGCTTACAAGGTGAACATGTTAAACCTGCAACTACATGTATATGGATCATGTATTCTAACTTCGATACAACATGTACAAGCCTGTGAAATGAGTTGGTTTTGATTTTTAATAGAAAAACGGCAATTTTTTACAACTTTTGTAAGCACTCTAAAGTGTTTAATTTTAACAGTGAGTGAGTGAGTAAGTTGGTGTTTCAATGCTATATAAGTTATTTAAAGACGATGAACATGAAAAGGGATGATAACATAAACATGAGATGATGGGAATGGGGTGGGAAACAAAGAACAGTAAATTTGGAAGAACCACAGGAAAAGGGGAGAGATGGGTAGGGACGAAAAATTTAGCCTAGGTGGTGCACTGCTTGGTGGTCCACAAAGGGATCTTTAAAGTGCAAGAAGCGTGGCATTCTCCACACACGTTTGCCCACTATGGTCGACCGTCAGGGTTTCCGTATTTTAGACCTGACAACCCCTGCAGACGAGAGCCACCCTATTAAATTCATCCACCTATAGGGTACACACTTGGTCGCTCTGTGGGCTGAGCACTGACCCGGCTTCAGAATACCAAGACCCTTAGTCGCCTTTTACGACAATCTAGGCTCTGTTGTGGGCCTATTCGCCTCCAAGGCCCATCACGGGACTTTATTTCAAACAAAAAGCATGTTTAATTAGTGACATTAAAGTTTGTTTGAATAAGAATTGCTGTACATGTCTTGAATACGCACAAAATGTTCAAGTAGAGGCTAGAATTGGACGACTGTTCTTGAATAGACGCACTTTACTTATCATTTTTTGAATACTATGTTCTGGTTGTATAAAGAAGACAAAGCAGGAGCCTCACGATTATCATCAGATTTTTTAATGCCCCAGTCACACATTCAACACCACGGTTCCGCCACAGTCGACGCCGAAAAATCCATTTTCCGTAGCCATAGTACGAGTTAGTACGGATCGATGCACAACGGAATATCTAGAATAACGGTAAATTTGGCGCCTTAGTTATGTCGGATAAGTACGGAACTGTACAGTTCATCACGGTTATTGGACGGTTGGACACGAAATAGTATGTTTTAGATCGACTGTGCTATGGTCGGTTTTCTACGATGTAAATAAGGATCAGAACGGAAAAGAACGTTCTTAATCGGAATAATGCGACACTCATCGGGGCTTAACGGCCGTTCACGATGATCATCGAAACACTAGATCTAGTAGAATTGGTTCAAATTTTGTTTACAAAAAAAAAAAATATTGGCCCCAACAAAATTTAAAGTATCATCGCTATTACCATAATAGTCAACTAGCTTTAGTGCCTTGTAAAAATAAATGGGATTTTTATTTCCTAACCAGAGCTCCCATAAATATGTGAAAATTATCATTAAGATGTTTAATGTATGCGCTTTATCATTGTTGTGCACATCATTTGAATTAAATATTTTAAATGTTCTTTAATATTAGTTATTCAATTCGTTCAACTTTCCGCAACTACGCGTAGTTTGTCGCTCTAAAAGCGCTTGCTTTTGATTTTAAAAATAATTCTTATATAATAAATCATTGCTAAGGCATTTTTGTGCAAATTCCTGTCCATCTATCAATAAATACATTACGTGTCTGTAAGTATTGAATATTGAGAGAGTGTATCCGTACCCGTAACCAAAATTTTTCAGGGCAGGGGTCAATCGAGGGTTCGTTTTGCAAATAGTCCTTAATTGAATAGTGCTTAACCAAATTTTAGAATGTTTTTTCCTAGATTTTCAATTTTTTTCTCCAAAAGGGGCGGGGGTGGGGGGTTGGGTCCGAACCTCTCGAACCCCCCTTCCCCCCGGGGGGGAGGGGGTAGACGGGTATGGTATCATTTAATCATTTATGACGTTACATTTAAACACAGTAACCTCTTTTTTACCCAATTCCAACTGGATCGGCTTTTCGTAAAAAAGAGTACCAGTTGTGACCATGTATATTTAAAAGATATTAGAATTCTCAAACAGCTTACGTATAATCCTTAATACAGAGTCTCAAATAAACTTGAAAAATTTCAATGAACAATAGCTGTCTAGATCTGAAGTTCAGAACAAAAAAAACCCAAAGTAAAGTAAAACTGACTTAATGTTTAACAGCACGGATGAGGAACGAAATGATACAGAGCCGGATCGTTTCCATAGCTGATCCGGCTTTAAATTCCTGAATCGGAGTGACTGGTGCATATTGGAAAATTTCTTAGATGAAATAAATATGTTTACTACATGCAACAAAAATAATATGACATAAGCATTAAATATATGAAATAGCCGGTAAATAAATGTGTAGTTAACCTCAATATATGATCGCAATTATTAAAATTATCTTCACAACAAAAGTATATTACCATCTGGTACAATACTTTATATCACTGAAGTTTGTAACTGTAGCGGCGTGAGAATAATTGTCTGACAGATAGAAAATCAGACTGGACGAGATGCAAATGATATATTTTCATCAACAGATTTTTTTACAAAATATGCAAATCAGCGATTTCAGTTATCTCTGGAACGTACTGTGATAATCGCGGATTTTAAAGTTCAGCGGAATGCTAGTTATTGCGCGATTCTTTCTACATTAAAGATATTTGTCCAGACTTGATTCGGATTCAGAAGGGGGTCTCGGTCTATCTTTTATATTGATAATTAAATATATATATTGATGATTAAATAAGGTTTTTCTTCTCTATTTGTAATTAAGGGCTTTGTGTTGTTCAAACAGATATGAGTGTTTTATTTTTTAGAATACACATGCAAAGTCATTTAAAAAGCCCTCATAAATGACGAATGCGACGTCGTTTTTAGGCAAGGATTTTCTGGGGAAGGCCTGGGATTTTTTTGAAAAAAACTTCCTGGCCCGGATTTTCACTGAAAAAAGAATTGCCCGGACCTGGGCTGAAAAAAATAATCTGACCTTGATTTTGGCCTATCTGAAATAAATAAATTTTACCAAAACAAATTCTTGCTCAGCATGTATGTGAAAAAAATAATCCGGCCCGCGAAATTTCCGGCTCGAGGAAAAATCCCAGCCTCCCCCCCCAGAAAATCAAATGGTCCGCGCCTTATACGAATATATTTAAAAAGGATTACAGAAATGCAAAAATGAGGTGTGTAACAAGATGCAGAGAAACGAGAAACAAAGACATAATTAAAAACATAAGATTAGATCTGTCACAAATATATACAGATAAGGGCTTCAATGCGACAATTATTAGAAAACGGATGCAGTGATAGCCCATTTTCATTTAATCGAGAAAAAAACACAAGAAAACAAGTATGTTTTTATGTATACATGTTATATTCATCAATGTTGATTTTCTTTTAGTTAACAAACTAATTACAAATCCATTGTCTATTGCAAATTGCCAATAAATGAAGTTAAATAATTGCCATGTGGAAAATTAGGGCGATTTATATTATAATGGCACTGTGACCTTTTTAAGTGCATATCTCCTGACATGTATAAGATCGATGGGGTCTACAGAAAATGAATCATATTTCATAATAATATGAATAGAAACATTGGCGTTTAAGCGGACAGACAGACGAACACAGTGAAAACAATTGGGCTTCCGTGTCCTTGATGCAGGGTTCTTATTAACTTAGTGGAATATTTTGAATCCAAAATGGCACACTTATTGCCGATTGCAACCTGCTGATGTTTTTGATGCGTGAAAAATGAATACAGCCAAAACTATTCATAAGTTTGATTTATAGTAATTGTTTTAGACTTGCTGCAAGTCCCTTTCTCTTTAAACATATTATTTTTAATTATTTCTCATTTAAAGATAATTGTCTTAGCAGGTACAAATTTACTGATTGCTGCAGGAGTTAGAATGTGTTTCAGTCAGGTTTATTAAGAGAATAAATAACACAGAAAGACTTGTAACTTATAGCTAGTAACCAAGAAATTAAAGATTACATGTAATAAATTAATTTTCTTATTTTTATGACTCTCAATTTTCGTTGATCTCTTTCTTGTTTTGTATTTTTCTCGTAAATGTGCGGCAAATTATAATAGTAGTAAAAGTAGAATTTTGGCTAAATCATGTAAATGTTATATAGTAGTATATTATGTCTATAGTTAGTAGTTTTATGTTCCATCGTGTTTTATCAATATTATCACAACATAAGTAATCTGGTATAGAAGCCACAAATTTGGTGGCATTGAATTGAAAATATATTCGGCTCGGCAATCAGCCAGAAACGGTTAACAAAACATTCTACGCTTAAAAACTTTGATTATTTTATTACATTTATATCATCCAATATACCAATAAATTTTAATACTTTTTTTGTCGTTGAAATGTCCGATTATAAAATTAAGAATTTTTT